>CM074455.1:6530000-6630000 GCA_037101425.1 Elopichthys bambusa
AAAGTCAGCATTGCGGGATATGAACTCACAACTGCTAGAAATAAAGTCAGAATTGCGAGATATAAACTCACAACTGCTAGAAATAAAGTCAGAATTGCGAGATATAAAGTCAGAATTGCGGGATATAAACTCACAACTGCTAGAAATAAAGTCAGAATTGCGAGATATAAAGTCAGAATTGCGGGATATAAACTCACAACTGCTAGAAATAAAGTCAGAATTGCGAGATATAAACTCACAACTGCTAGAAATAAAGTCAGAATTGCGAGATATAAAGTCAGAATTGCGGGATATAAACTCACAACTGCTAGAAATAAAGTCAGAATTGCGAGATATAAACTCACAACTGCTAGAAATAAAGTCAGAATTGCGAGATATAAAGTCAGAATTGCGGGATATAAACTCACAACTGCTAGAAATAAAGTCAGAATTGTGAGATATAAAGTCAGAATTGCGGGATATAAACTCACAACTGCTAGAAATAAAGTCAGAATTGCGAGATATAAACTCACAACTGCTAGAAATAAAGTCAGAATTGCGAGATATAAAGTCAGAATTGCGGGATATAAACTCACAACTGCTAGAAATAAAGTCAGAATTGCGAGATATAAAGTCAGAATTGCGGGATATACACTCACAACTGCTAGAAATAAAGTCAGAATTGCGAGATATAAAGTCAGAATTGCGGGATATAAACTCACAACTGCTAGAAATAAAGTCAGAATTGCGAGATATAAAGTCAGAATTGCGGGATATAAACTCACAACTGCTAGAAATAAAGTCAGAATTGCGAGATATAAAGTCAGAATTGCGGGATATACACTCACAACTGCTAGAAATAAAGTCAGAATTGCAAGATATAAACTCACAATTGTGAATTATAATGTCAGAATTGCGGGATATAAACTCACAACTGCTAGAAATAAAGTCAGAATTGCGAGATATAAACTCACAACTGCTAGAAATAAAGTCAGAATTGTGAGATATAAAGTCAGAATTGCGGGATATAAACTCACAACTGCTAGAAATAAAGTCAGCATTGCGGGATATGAACTCACAACTGCTAGAAATAAAGTCAGAATTGCGAGATATAAACTCACAACTGCTAGAAATAAAGTCAGAATTGCGAGATATAAAGTCAGAATTGCGGGATATAAACTCACAACTGCTAGAAATAAAGTCAGAATTGCGAGATATAAAGTCAGAATTGCGGGATATAAACTCACAACTGCTAGAAATAAAGTCAGAATTGCGAGATATAAACTCACAACTGCTAGAAATAAAGTCAGAATTGCGAGATATAAAGTCAGAATTGCGGGATATAAACTCACAACTGCTAGAAATAAAGTCAGAATTGCGAGATATAAAGTCAGAATTGCGGGATATAAACTCACAACTGCTAGAAATAAATTTAGAATCGCAAGATATAAAGTCAGAATTGCAAGATATAAACTCACAATTGTGAATTATAATGTCAGAATTGCAAGATATAAACTCACAATTGTGAATTATAATGTCAGAATTGCAAGATATAAACTCACAATTGTGAATTATAATGTCAGAATTGCGAGATATAAACTCACAACTGCTAAAAATAAAGTCAGAATTGCGAGATAAGTCAGAATTGCGGGATATAAACTCACAACTGCTAGAAATAAAGTCAGAATTGC
Source organism: Elopichthys bambusa (assembly GCA_037101425.1). Taxonomy (NCBI): domain Eukaryota; kingdom Metazoa; phylum Chordata; class Actinopteri; order Cypriniformes; family Xenocyprididae; genus Elopichthys; species Elopichthys bambusa. The sequence continues at coordinate 6,531,671 of CM074455.1, forward strand.
AAGATACAAACTCACAGTTGTGAATTATAATGTCAGAATTGCGAGATATAAACACAATTGCGGGATATAAACTCACAACTGCTAGAAATAAAGTCAGAATTACAAGATATAAACTCGAAATTCATATGACAAGACACGCAAGGGGCGAGTGACATATTTACGCAATGTTCTTTGAAAACCATCCTGTCAGGTCTAAAGTTCAAACACTTACAATAGGCTTACCATAGTGAATAAGCATAAGACAAAAATACATTTTGGGACAAGGATTGATGCATTGACTTTATTTATATGTTGTTAATTTTGAACAAAAAAGTTATATATATATATATATATATATATAAAAAGAGTAAAATATTAAAGGTACACTATCCTTATTTAAAAATAAAAAAGCTGTTTTTCACAGTGTGGATTTCCCTGAGCAAATCTAATTTTAGATAATCAAATGCAAAGTCTGACATGCACAAATGTGGTGCCAGATGTAACAATGTCTCAAGACAAAGTGTGTTCGAAGACATGTTCAAGTTAGCATGGGCATCTTATTTTGCCTCATTTGTCAGTGTGTTTGTGTGCAGGTCTATTGGCATTTGTTTGGGCCATGCTTAATTTATATTTCTCCCACTGCCAAGCAAGCACTTTAGTCACTGACAAGGCAGACCTGTTCCTCAGCTTCCCGCTGACCCTGTCTGCCTTGATCACAGCAGGCTTCCACTGTCTACCTGCTCTGTCTCCCAGGCCTGGGCTATTTCAGTTCAGCTGACAGCAAGACACTTCGGTATGGGGTCTTCCTTGAATGTTTGTTTCACAACACAAGCCTGCAGTTAAAAAAACAAGCATAAAGACGTAACTGACTCAATATGCAAACAGTGAGCAAACAGTTGCAGAAATAATTGAGGCATTGGAAATCAATACACAACCTGTGATTACACTTTTTTTCTGTCAACGTTAAAATGCTTTGCCTTTTTTAACACTAGCAAATTTCATCCAAAACCCAACTTGCATGGTAAGAATGATGATGGGGCAGAATCAGGCTGGGCATTTTGTCCGTGTTCCCCTGGAAACAGTGACACACACAGCCTGTTCAGAATGCCAGACGCTTTACCTCCATAATGCTCTGCTCTCCTTCACCACACATACACATCTGCTTGAGAGAAACTTCATACCGCTCTTGCCAGGGAAGCTTTCCCAAAATTCCTTGCTTTCATGCTTTTTCAACATTATTTAGCCTATATTTCAAGGTGGTGTTTGATTCTATAAGGCTACATTCACATTGCAAGACTTAATGCTCAGTTTTGATTTATTGCTCGGATCTGAATTGTTTTGTTTGGCTGTACCCATTATTTTTTAAATGTGCGAGATTCAAGTGTGAACAGGTCATGATCTTGAACCTGCATTTACATTTATAAGGTGATGTGCCACGGAAGCTAGCAGATACTGTTAAACTGCACTGTTAAAAAAATAAAAATTAAAAAAAATAAAAAATAAATATGCCCTGGCAGAGGATTTCCAGTACTTTTTCTGTTAAGTTTACAGACTTTTCCTTCAATCCTAAAACACCACACAATGCAATGTGTTATTCAAAACACGGCTATAAACACTGTCTTATACATTTTTTAGCTGGAAGTTTCCCAGCGGGCACTGGACATGGATTCCAACATCGCTCAGATGTCAAAATTAATTGAAAATGTAAATCTTTATCATCATGATTATATCTTGAGTAGCCAACATCATCTAATGACATTATCTCTTGCTGTTCCTGCCATAAAAAACATAGCAGCCAGAGAAAAACTAACATAAAAAATTCAGGATTCAAACTGCCCAACTAATGCAAACACTGATCACCAACTAAATCACCATTACTTTCAAACAAACATAAACATCTAAACCTCTGTTAATCTCAATATGAACTTTTGTAGTTGTATGACAGAAATAAAGCCAAACTGGTTTGTAATAAGTGAAGCTGGCAATACTGTTTTTGGAGGTTGTTAATGACGTTGGAGCTTGATGTCAAACAAATGTTATGTCTAGACGTCAACCCGATTTTCATTTTCAACAAAAAATTGACATCTAAACGATGTTGGAGTCCACGTCTAGTGCCTGCTAAAAACTTTATAAGAATATTAGAGGAGAATGTTCTAACAGTGTCATGTTTTTAAAGAATGTACCTGGGAACAAAAATAAACCTTGAAAACATTACTACACAATATTCATTTCACTCGGCGGCCATCTTTGAAACACCCCTCGGGCAGCTATTTCAGTCATGCAAGTGCAGCTCCTATCTCTTTGAATGGGGAGACATCAAATTCTCCAAAGCTGTTCATAGTAATAAGAGTGCACCGACTTTATATGTCTAAAGTCAGCTTTACAGCCGAATCAGTGGGAGAAAAGATTCACTTTAGTGAACCAGTTTATTCAGACACTTCACATAAATTAATCAGGTTAAAAATAATTCTCTACGTAAAAGTCTGCGTAAATGTTGTATAGCAAAATATTAGCATTGTTGTCATGAAATGTAACTAATCTAGTAGTTTTCAGGCTAATTCAGTCAGTTGTTTTGTGATTTAGTTCTATCAATTTAACGTGAAAAGATATGACTCAGAAGAATAAGGGTACGTTTACATGACAATGATGTGCTAAAAACGGAAACGTTTTTCCTTTGTGTTTTTCTCGTACAGACAACAACGTTGTCAAAATGATCCCCGTTCACATGGATCTGTGAAAACTACTAAAACCGCTTTACTGTGCTGCCAGGCCAGTAGTTGGCGATGTCACTACCGGTAAAGAAACACTATACTCCTTTAGACTGAACACGTAATACGCATGCGCAGGACATCACTGTTTTCACAAATTTGAATTTTTGTAGTTTACACAGAGATGATAATGGTATCATTTTCAAAAACACTGTTGTCGTGTAAACGGTCGGCTAGAATGCATAAAATGTTTTCTGTTTTTAGTTGAAAACGATTATGTGTAAACGACCCCTGTGTCAGAGTCACAGCCAGCACCCACCAACACCAACACATTGTCACCAGATCTGCACGCTCCACCCACTTTTTCACAGTCTCCTGAATTCTAATCACCACATCAGACACTCTATAAAGACTCTCACTCCCTGCACTTCAGTGTCTGGTCTCATCTTATGTACCTGGACTCCTTACCTGTGACTTACCTGAGTATTCCGTATCCTCTTCCATCCGTCTTCCTTCGTCTACTCTCCGTTTCTCGTGGATCCTTCACCTGCGAAGAGATAATCATTTGTTAATACTCCAGCTAAGTGACTGTTCAAAAGTACCTGTTCATTTACTCATCTGCATTCTCCGTTTGCCAGTGTCCGTGCCTCTGTCTCAATAAACAACCTGTTAATCACTTACCTGTCTGCCTCCGTCTGTGTCCTGACGCCGTGATTTGTTCACTAACGAAGGCTTTAAAACTTGTAGCAAGGAACATATTTAAAGAATTTCCCCCACAATATTTCTGCAATTTTTTACAGTCTCATTTCTAAGAAAAAAAAAAAAAAATCTAAATTAAGAGAAAATCTCTGACTTTCCCATTTACTTGATAATGATTATGATGACAGATCAGGCACTTACCGCAACATACGGTAAAACTGGCGCTGAGGCAGGCATGAGACAGGAAAACTTAATTCATAGAGGAGATGGAGTGCAATATGTGTTACCCTTACATCAACCTGTCAGAGAAACTTAAAGTGATGGACTCTTTATTCTCAAAAAGGCTCTGTTAACTTCAGTCAGCAAATATGGCAGTGACTGGCCTGGCTTTCAGCCTAATGTAACCAACTGGAGTAGATCCCTCTTCCAAATACTTCCAGGCATAAAACCACCATCAGCATTATTTAAGACCTGCTAACTTTATTTACAGTGAAGATATTTGTGAAAAATTATTTTCATAGAAATGCACTAAAGCCCTTCAAAAACACCTTGAGAGAATAGAAGCTGATCAGTGTTTTAAAATAAAATGTGTCTGTACTGTATCTGCCAACGATAAACATCTGAATTACATGAAAAATATTAGAATTCTCAATTTTATGTTTTGACTTTGAGCAAGAATGTACTGACCCCACATGTGCTCAGAACAAACCAGATGGTGTAGCACTTCCTGGCTTGTTTATTAAAGTGAATGCTTTTAAAAGTGTAGGCTGAGAGCTTCACTTCAAAAGAAAGAGGGGGGAAAAGTCAGTCCACATTTTATTCCCTCTGAACTGAAGTACAAGAGGAATGAAGTGTGGTCTTTTCTGTACTCCAGCTATATTTGGTCAATGTTAATAATAAACTTGATCAGGAGCATCTTGAAACACGAGTCTGGAAAGAATTGGCCGCTGTTGCATCATCTATATTGAGCCAGTAGTAGCTTAGATTACCACAGAAGGTATAAATAATGTTTTTGAGAGTATGTGCAACTTTAGCGACCTGTATTTTACCTTCTGTCATTCCAAAGCCTTTTGACTTTTTCTTTCATCTGTGAAACATAAAAGGAGATGTTTAGCAGAGTGTTCATGCTGCTTTTTTTTTTCGTACAATGAAGGTGAATTCTGGCCTTCTGAAGCGAATCAATATGTATTTGTAAGAAAATCAATTCATATTTATAACTTTTTATTTATATCTAGTTATTGGGCCTCAAAATCTCGGTTACTATTCACTCCCATTATAAAGCTTGGAAGAGCCAGAATATTTTTGAATATAACTCCGACTGTGTTTGACTGAAAGAAGATAGTCATATACACCTAGGATGGCTTGATGGTGAGTAAACTATGGGATAATTTTCATTTCTGGGTGAACAAACCCTTTAAGTGGATTTTTTTGCTACTTTTTTATTTTTTTTGCAAACTGTTCTCTCAATAAGTAAATAATGATTCTTACATGAGGTGCTGGTGTATACATTTGTAAAGCTGCTCCCGGAACTAGCAATACTTGGCTGTGCGTTTGAAGGTCACAGTTTAAGAGGTGAATTTTGCTCTTCGGTAACATTCATTAATCTGAGCTGCAACCAGGAAGGAAAATGAATCTTTGTGATAAATGCTAGAAGGGGAAGCTCAGGTGTGTGCAGTGACTAGGAAATAAAGCCAGAGGTATATTTTCACACCGATTCCACTGAAAGTTTGGGAGAGGAAAAATAGGGCTGTGAATTAAACATGTTAATTTAGCTAATTACATAAAAATTAACGTGATTAATCATGGCCCCTAACCATATGTAAATTCTGCAACAATATGTAGACTCCAAAAACAGCTACTCTTTAATATATTTTAAAGGGGTCCTTGATTGTGATTTCACTTTTTTAACTTTAGTTAGTGTGTAATGTTGCTGTTTGATCATAAACAACATCTGCAAAGTTATGACGCTCAAAGTTCAATGCAAAGGGAGATATTTTGTTTTACAGAAATTGCTTTTTAAGGACTACAACAAATGGCTGGTTGGGACTACAACAAGCTTCTTCCTGGGTTGGTGACATTACGAAACCTAAAGTTCAGTAGCCCCTCCCACTGATTCGAGCACGACGAGTAGTATGTAAATAACAGATGTGACGCTAACACTGAATCGAGCAATTAAGCGATAAACTTGCCTTTGAAGAGTGTTGTTTTTGTCTCAAAATCATTTATTGTCAGTAAATCAAACCAGTGACTAAACGGTCACGCTTCACGCAGTAACGCTTCACATTGTTTCTTTTAGTAGGATTGAAAAAAATAATCTGTTATTTAAAGGTGCAATGTGTAAAATTTGGGAGGATCTATTGACAGGAATGCAATATAATATACATAACTATGTTTGCAGTGGTACATAAAGACCTTACATAATGAACCGTTATGTTTTTATTACCTTAGAACAGGGATGGGCAACTTCGATAGTGACGAGGGCCAACATTTTTTCTCCTTAATACCAGGGAGCCAGATTACTAATCCACATTCGCACCTTTTGCACGTCTTACTCAATTGACTTTTTATTATGGGAAATCAAAGTACAATTAAAGTAATTTTTTAAAAGATTTTATGAACTGCTAAATACAACATCTCAATTGCATTATCTATAAATTTGCAACAAACAAATGTACAGATTGAAGTCCTAATTTTGATTACAAGCCCAGAGAACATTTTTAACTCAGCCTCGTTAAAAAGTGCGGATACGGGTACGGATATTTTGTTTTCCACTGTGGGGCTGATAACGGAGCTCTTCAGTCATTGCCTTAGTAACGCAAGAGTTTACACATGATATGCGATGTAAATAGTGACCACGTTATGTAGGATGATCAGTTATTTCTTTTAATTTGTGTTCACGTTGCTCAAATAGCATGTTATCAAGCTACGGAGAAACTGGCAGCCAGGCAACAGACAACTGGTCACTACTCGCATTCTGTGGAAATACAACTGAAACTGTTCATTGCCATTCCGTTCGGCCCATTGGTGGAAAGCAGATTTTGTGAGCAGTGCAGTGGTGTAATGGCAATTTACAATAAAATCTTTCATTACAGATTTAGTTTTTTCTAAACAAATCAAACATATGGGTGACCCCTTGAACTTGGCGGGCCATATGCGGGCCGCCAGTTGCCTATCCCTGCCTTAGAATAAGCCATTTCTATCTCATACACTGCGAGTCTCCCTCCATGTCAAGTCGCCATTATGCGGCAGCATGTTTCTACAGCAGCCCTACATGGACAAACACTCTACAGAGCGTGTTTCGTCACTATGTTGTTGTTCTTCTAAATCGTTCGTGTTTTTAGAGGCAGCTTGCATTCTTTGTTAGAAGTAAGAAGAAACCTCATTGCTTCACACAAGCTACTCTCTGCTCTCTCAGAAGATGACATGTTTGGACAGATGGCCACCGTAGCTTCTAAGAAAGGGAGGGGTGCGAGGGGTGTGCACCTTTAGTTTCAGTTTGCAACCTCCCCGCTAGATGCCGCTAAAATTAACACACTGCACCTTTAAACTGTGATTAAATTATATATAGAAAGCGATCAAAGAACGCTCCCTTTACAGTCGCTGGAACTGCCAATCAAACAGTGCGAGTGTTCTGGACTCCCGCCAAAACTCCCGTTAGAATCAACGAATCTCTTATTTACATTGAGTTTGCACTGTTAGTAATGATGAAAGTATTCGTTAGTGTGGAGAAATCAAATTGCAATGACAAGATCACTGCATTCATGCGCTCAACATGTTTGAGATACATGTTCATCACTGCAACCTTTCAAGCCACGATCTAAATATAATGCTGTAATCAACACTTTTCATGATTAGTAAACCTTGAGAACTGTAATAGTAAAAATGTTCATAAAGTTTTCGAGAGAATTCCACATGTAATACTTAGCAATTTCCATATGCAAAAATGTTAGCTAATCACAGCAGTGAGAGTTTACACTGAAGTCTGACAGTGTAAACGCCAATCAAGGTATCCATTTTTTGGTTTACACCAAGAAGCAAAGATTGTTTGCATTCAAGTACGTCAAAAAAAAAAAAAAAAAAAAAAACTCTAAATGCATTATTATAGAAGACACAGTACTGCAAATTTACTACAATGTTCTGATAGCAAAAACATAGATATACTATAAATAACATTAATACAAAAACTAATAAATAATAGTGTCAGCAACAGCAATAATACTACTGCTAGTACAAATTCAGAAGCTGTGTGCACAGTACATGCTGTGGTTTTATCTAGGAGATTTATGATACACGCATTGTTCCCAATAGTCCGTAAATGTAATTTAGAATATGTTAGATCTCCTCCGAACCACACAGATATAGTGTGATATGTTTCATTGTACCGCTTTGTGTGGGCAATTCAATCTTCACCCATTAGACATGAGGAAACATCGCTATTTTGAATTCGTGGGTGTTATTTTGAGGCAGAGCCGAAGCAGTTGAGCTAAAGAAATTCCTTACGGGATAGAGAGGAAACGGCTGGGAAATGTGGGATCGTGAGAGGCGCAGTGGGACCGGTTTGTCTCTCAGTGTCTGCAGGAGTCACTTGAAACATAGTCGGAGAGTGTTTTAGTTTTTATCAATAAATGAAATTGTTTACTCACGGAGTCACACATCAGAGCTTTCTCTCTCAGGATGGTGTCTGGGCTTCTCATTCAGAGTACAAGTGATCTGGGAGAGAGCATGAACCAGAAAAGCAAACATTAAAGAGCAAGGCCATCCAAAGTGATCTTTGAAAGCATCTTGTTGAACATATTTTATTTGTGAGCAAGTAGATTATTTATCAGTGTGAACAGTTCATGAACAAAAATGTTCTTGTTGCTCGACTGGTTAAGTTTGGTGTGAACAACACCAAGGTCATGGGTTTTATTCCCTGGAAGCACACTTTTAAAATGTACTTTTTTTAATTTTTGCATTAATCGGTCATAAAATTAGCTCTAAAATCTAAGGGGGATATATTGGAGGTATATCACCATTTCAGACATTACCCATTATTGTAAGAAGCCACTACTGTCTGAAAAACATTTCTGCTTGTCTGAAGTCAACAAAGCAGCACCTGGATATTACACAGAGCTACTAGCAAAACATTCCAAATTTGAAACCAGTTGAGTTGTTTGGAAAAACACACAAGGCTATGTCTAGAGAAAAGAAAACCACAGTACGGTGGAGGGGCCATCAAGGTTTGGGGCTGTTTTGGTGCCTCAAGGACTGGACAGCTTACTAACATCAACAAAAATGATTTCTAAAAAATGAGTTTATCATGGCATTTTGAAAGAAAAGTAAATCTGTCAGCAGAATCTGATTTCACCAAGTCAACCATGTTCCTGGATCAACAACTTTGTTGATCCTGGAACAACATTCCAATTAACCAATCAGATTTGAGGGACAAGTTTACAGTTTATGTCAAGTTTAGGCTTACAACCAGAGTTAGGTGCTTCTACATCAGTGTAATTCATTTCTCTCTGATTTTAGGTATAAGTTATAGGGGTAACTCTTTACAATAAGGTTCATTAGCTAAACATTAGTTAAAGGTGGAGTAAGTACATTTTGAAAAACACTGTTTTGAAGTTAGTTTGGCCAACAACTATTGTGTAACCAATCAGCATTAGGGGGTGTATGACGATCAAGATGAGAGAACGAGCATGTGGATGATTTGAAGAAAAACTGCTGGAAGAGAGATGAAACACTACAAAAGAGCTCAAAAGAAAATCACTGGAATGAAGGTTTATGACTGGCCAAGTGCTTTAGAATTCGCGTTTATATTAGAAAAGCTTCTCAGCGCTGGAGAGAGCTAAGCGGGATGGCCTGAAAACAGAAGCGGAGGCTGCTTTGATTCCGCTTCACATGTGAGTAACACTGGGTTTTGATTGTCTGGAGCTGCAGTGCTGGTTCGAGACCGACTTGGAGCAGGGTGGTTAAGATTGGAATGTGAGTTTTGGAGGCGGAGCAATAAAGAGAGGGGTGGGTTTGTTTGGGTTGATTTCAAATATCAACAATGTCCAACAGTGTTTTTGAAAATCTACTTATCCTACCTTTAATGTATTAACTAACATGAACTAACCATGAGCAATACATTTGTTACTGTATTTACTAATCTTCAATAACATTAGTTCATAAAAATACAGTTATTCATTGTTTCACAGTGCATTAACTAATGTTAACAAGATAGAAGTGCAGTTCATTATTAGTTCATGTTAACTAGTTAACTAATGTTAACTAATGAACCATATTGTAAAGTGTTACCGATTTTCTATAGCAAAAACATTGAAGATTTTCCATGCCAACAAATTCAACAGCATTTGCATATTTTGCTAATAAGTTTATAATTAATTTCTGATTAATTATCAATCTAGGAACATATTGGCTCTGTGTACACAGCGTTGATATATTAAGTCACTGCAATTACGTGGGGTCTTGTATATCTTGTCACATCTGCTCGCTGTCTAATCTAAACATCCTAAGACATTGACAGCTCACAGTGTACAACTGAGTAATATTTCTGGGCTTTTGTGCTCTTTATCCCAGACTGCGCAAAGGTGTAAAATGACTCATCAAAGCCATCACACCTGTCTTTTTTTTCTCTCTGTCTACCTTTTTAGAGCTGAACTGCATGCATACTGCCTCCCACAGACATTCCTGTGGACCAGTTCTCCAGGGAAGCACATGATACAGGCAAAGTAAAGTTCACAGAAGCCCTAGAGGAGCCACCTGTAGGATGTTTTATGCTAATTCGAGCCATGTCGGACGAACACTTTCTCTCTCTGCCCTCCCGAGGGAGATGGCAGATATCATCACTGCCTATCACGGTCGCTCTGAGAGCTCTTTGCTTTGTGCTGCTGTTGGGCTACTTCTGAAACAGCGTGAACCAAACCACAAACCAATTTCAATACAGTTTTTTTTTTTTTGGTATTGCCAGAAATAACTTTTACTGTCATAACTTTTATTGAATGACAGGCTGTCAGGCTGCATTAGTGGTGGGGATTTTTCAGCGACTCTCATCTGTAGATTACACTATTATGCCAGTAGGTGGCGACAAGCGCTTAATCATTGAATCATTCATTCAACCGTTTCATTAAAAAGCACTGATTCATTCATGAACGAAACAACTTACCTTTATGAGGAAGTCACTGAGTCATTCACTCACAAGACACAAGATAAAGTTAAAGGGTTAGTTCACCCAAAAATGAAAATCCTGTCATTAATTACTCACCCTCACCCGTAAGACCTTTGTTCGTCTTCGGAATACAAATTAAGATATTTTTCATAAAAATCTGATGGCTCAGTGATGCCTGCTAATATCATGCTAAAGATAATTAACACTTTCAATGCTCAGAAAGCTACTAAAGACATATTTAAAACAATTCATGTGACTACAATGGTTCAGCCTTAATATTATAAAGCGACGAGAATACTTTTTGTGTGCCAAAAAAACTAAATAGCGACTTTATTCAACAATATCTTGTGATGGGCGGGTTCAAAAACACTGCTTCATGAAGTTTCAAAGCTTTGCAAATCTTTTGTTTCGAATCAGTGGTTCGGAGCTCGTTTACTGAAATCACGTGACTTTGGCAGTTTGATACACACTCTCAAGGTTCTCTCAAAGTTATGAAAAAACTTTCTTCCAGTAACATTATTAGAATGATCGTTCATAGTTATGCAGTCTAGTAATGTTCTCAAAATGTTAGCAAAAAAAATAATTATTTATACATAGTTCAAGAAATGTTTTAGTTGGACGTTCATCTAACATTTTTTAAATGTCACTACTTACTACTTGTTTCAAAATGTTCAACATTCAAAAAGTAACATTCCCACAATGTTTGTTAAAATGTAAAATGTAACGTTCCCTTAATGTTTTTGCTAACCTTCCTGTAAACGTAAAAGATTTATTTAATACATTTAAAAAACAAAACAAAAAAACTGAGAACATTCAGAATATAACTCAATGGGAATAAAAAAATGTTCTTAGAACATATTTTTGAAAGCTGGGTATTTACTGTAGCCATAAAGCAGTAAAACTTGCCATTGACTACTATGAAAAAAGACCAAATCTCTTTGTCAGGATTATGTTTCAACAATATATTTCACATGAGTAATAAAGTCTGACAACAGCTGTATCATATATTTAGCTTTTTTCAGCTGCTGAATCTTCAGCTCACAGGCAGCAAAATAAGTCATTGGCTACCTGAGTTTGAATGTGAGTTTGCTGTCTGTGTTGAATGTGAAGCGATAAAAAAAAAAAAAAAAAAAACAGTTTACTGCAAAATAAAGGAAAGAAATGTTTTTCTGTTACCTTGTCCCTGCATACTTCGCTCGTTTTTGCGTTTGTCAAACTCCTCACAAAACAAAGCAATGCCAAGTGCAGTTCGATTTACAAACAAATATATTTTATAGTGCTTTTTACTTAATTAAAAACACACAAAGCGACCAGTAGTCTACTGATTGCCGGACAAATTATTAATTTCTTTAAACACACAATCATTTTAATATAATCATATATATATTTCAATCATGACAACTCTCAGATTAGTTTTAGCATGTTATTGAATATGGCAATGTTAATGAATTGACTTGCTACTGCTAATAGATATACAGGCATGCTGTTGTAAGCATGTAAGATATGCTGCTGCTGCATAAATAGACATACATAAATCTTGTAGTAGATCTAGGCAGGTGGAGCTGGGGAGGTGGAGGGTTTCAGAGGAATACTGATAGCGCACTACAGGACCAGCTTACAGCAAACAATTAATAAATTTCTCTGCCGATACCGATAGCCGATTATTTAGAATGATATCGGCTAATACCGATGCCGATAGTTTGGTTTTTCTTAAGGAAAAAAAAAATCTCTCCCAAATAATGTTGCAAACTATACAGGGAACCCTCTCATTTGGTACACTACAATATTAGAGGTTACAATTAACAGCAGAGGTATTATATTCAGCTGCTGTTTATTTTCAGATATAATTATTACATTCAAATAAAGACTGAAATGTATAAAACTTAGTATCACATAAGGTCTTCATGGCAAATTTGCACAAACATATAATTAACAGTAAATAAGAGCTCTCTAGTGTTTTTTTTAATATGTAGATAGCTGAGGAACTGTGAACACTGGAAAACATTCCTGAGGTAAAAGTGACATGATGTGACATATTGTTCACAAGCTGTTTTATTAACGTCTTTCCGCGGTTGAAACACAAATAAAGTGATTACATGAGACATTCTGGTAAATAATGTTTTTCGAGATATAACAGAGCTGCCGCCTGAACTGAGGCATTACAGCGATCTGACACGTCACATTTAAGAGCGTCAAAACACCATTTATTGTTTAAATTTCATGATAAAATGGACAGAATTTGGAAACTGAAACTTTAATTCTTATCAGAAGTAATAAAACACAAATCTTTTTGCGATTATTGGATGGGAGGCGCTACAAATAATATTTGATGTAGGAAAAAAAATGCAGACCTGGCAACCCTGGCAACCCTGGCTTGAACTACAGGTGATTTATAGGGTCAAAAAGAGCCTGCTTCAACGTCACTATTTTTAAACTGTTAATGCATTAAAATTCAACACAAGTGATTCTTCTTCACACAGAGTATGTATGAGTTGCAGTCTGAACCTGTCTTTCCGCACCCTTTTGATTGACAGGAAATAATAGGCCCTGACCATCGGCAGTTTTTAAACAATCGGCCGATTGCCAATAGTGATAATAATAGCTTTTACCGGCCGATACCGATTGTTAGCCAATATATCGGTGCATCTCTAATATATATATATATATATATATGTATATGTATGTGTGTGTATATATATATATATATATATATATATATATATATATATATATATATATATATATATTAGGGCTGTCAAACGATTCATCGCGATTAATCGCAAACAAAATAAAAGTTTGAGTTTGCCTAATATATGTGGGTGTACTGTGTGTAATTATTATGTATATATTTGAGAAATATTTACAAGTATATTTATTTATTTATATTTTTATATAATTTATATTATATATACATAAAATATTTTGTACATTAATAACATATTTCTCTTAAATATATACATTAATTTGTGTGTATTTATATATACATATTAATTACACACAGTAGTCACACATATATTATGCAAACTAAAACTTTTATTTTGTTTGCGATTAATCGTTTGACAGCCCTAATATATATATATATATATATATATATATATATATTAGTGCTCTCCTTTAACGCAACGTTAACGCATGCGATTATTTCCAAATCCTTATGCGTAGGCTAAATGGATTGTTGTAGGGTAGTACAAACTTCCCATTATGGAAGCAGGTGCAGCAGTATTGTTGGTATATATAGATCTCAGCTGCATAAGCCATGATATTAATGTAGCACGTCTGTCTGGATCAGCAAGGCCTCTCGGCGCTATAATCCCTTCATCTGCTCGGAGAACATACCTACTCCCTGAAAACATCATTTCCACCTAAGGGAAGACGTATATGAATTGATAATGGGATTCCACACCGCAAACATGCACTTTATCTCCTTCAGTGCAGAGCTCCAGCATATGGGAGAACATGGGAACATTCATTATTTCAATGACCAGCTTGCTAGCGCCTTAGATCTTTATTAATAATAAGGGTTAAGAGAGTGCTATATTTCAATTACCCTTCTCATCTGCACAGTCATAGAGATGTAAACAGTAGGACGCTGTGCATATCTTTGAAATCTGTGCAAATGAATAATAGAGAACCCAGAGCTGTATTTTCTGAAAGTAAATGAATAAATCGGTCACTTTTCATGTGGCAGCTTAGTATTTTTCATAGTTTAAAATGCCTAAGGTTGCCCTCCATTTGACCGTGGTTTACTTCTTTTTTCTTTTTTTTTTTTTTTTTTGGATATAATATCACAGCTCGAAAAACATATGCTCATTCTTTGGTCATTATAATTTTTTCCTTTGTTCATTTAGGTTTCTTTGGATGCTTCTGCATTTGAATGCTTCGTTAGCTAAATGATTGACACCAAAGTATTTGAACAGATTCATACCGGTAACTCCAGTGTGTGATTCCTTTCAAAAGTTTAATTTAAAGAACCGACTATCATTTGTTTGTTGGATCATTCGTGAGTAAAATAGGGCCCTATGATACTCATGATGCTGGAAACGCAGATGGAGTCATGGAACTCGGTATTTATTGTAAGCCTACGATGCGAAATTTCAGGGAATTTTAAAATTTTGGTTTAGAAAATCGAAAATAGGACCGTACAATTAGTGTTGGCACACAAAATAAGTGTTACAAAGATTGCATATATTACAGATAATTTATCTTCAATGGTATTTAATGATATTGCGAATAACAATTTGCAGATTAATTAAAACTTTATTTGTAGAACATTTTAGTAAATATTGTTGCTGTGTTCTTGTTGCATTTGCATTACTTTAACCAGCAGATGTCCTCAGAATGCGGAGTTCTGAACGCTTCGAAACAGTGAATCAGTGAATCATTTTGTGTATGTGTTTGATTTGAAGCGGCGCTGGGCAGACCGATCAGTGTAGCACACATACATCTTTGAGATTTGATGTGTGTGTTTACATCTGGAAGACGTATTTTTGTGTTTGCTCACCTGTAATATGTCTATAGGACGTTTCCTGTCAAATAGACGTTTAGAAGATGTCTTTAAGATGTTTATGATTTAGAATGTTTTACAAATCAGAAATTAGAATGTTTACAAATGTTTTACAGTTTATCCTCAACTGGATGGAACTGAATTAAATACTTTGAATGTTGCGATCCTATCTGACTTATGATAGCATCCTGAGTCGTAACAAAGCACTTTTTGCCAGAGGAGAACTGGCCCCCCGACTAAGCCTGGTTTCTCCCAAGGTTTTTTTCTCCATTTTAACACCTGTTTGCCACCTGATGTCACCTGTTGGAGTTTGGGTTCCTTGCCGCTGTCGCCTTTGGCTTGCTTAGTTGGGGACACTTGACAATTGACATTTGATATTCAACAGTGCTTTGATCTACCTGCATTGACACTATTCCTTAAGAGCTGCTGTGCAGCCAAAATAATGTACCAGTTATCACTGTAAAGCTGCTTTGACACAATCTGCATTGTAAAAAGTGCTATATAAATAAAGGTGACTTGACTTGACAAACATTCTAAATCATACCCAGATAGCATGTGTATCTGCAAAATGTCTGTTAAAGATCACTTCATCTGGAAAGCATCTGCTATTTACAAACATCTGTTAGACGTCTTTAAGATGTCAGTTTTACATACATTCTAAATCATAAACATCTTAAAGACATTTTATAAATGTCTATTTGACATCTGACAGGAAATGTCCTATAGACATATTGCAGATGAGCAAACCCTAATAGCACACGTACATCTCGGAGACATCTATTTGATGTGCATGTTTACATCTGGAAGATGTTTTTTGTTTTGTTTTTTTAAAGTGTTTGCTCATCTGCAATACGTCTATAGGACATTTCCTGTCAGATGTCAAATAGACATTTAGAAGATGTCTTTAAGATGTTTATGATTTAGAATGTATGTAAAACTGACATCTTAAAGATGTCTATCAGATGTTTGTAAATAGCAGATGCTTTTCAGATGAAGTAATCAATAAAGAGACATCTTGCAGACATACGTGTGCTACCTGGGAACACTCTAAACAAATATCTTCCAGATGTAAACACGCACATCAAATAGACGTCTCCGAGATGTACGTGTGCTATCAGGGTATGTTTTGTAAAATGTTTTGTAAAATCTTAAAGACGTCTATCAGATGTTTGAAAATAGCAGATGCTTTCCAGATTAAGTGATCTTTAATAGACATCTTGCAGATGTACGTGTGCTATCTGGGCTATCAGTGAGAGATTTGTTATGGAATATTGCAGTATCTTCATTCATTGTATGGATTCACCAGTAATAAAGGTATTGGATGCTAGCATAGATAGGCTCCAGGAGCTCACAGCTGGGCCTAGTACACCCTTATGGCACTGACCGTATAAAACTAATTAGCTGATGCATTTAATTCCGTCAGAGTCCATGGTGTAATCTATCACGCTTGGGGGAGACAAACAAAATACACTACTCATGCAAATTAAACTCGCAAGAGCTCTGGGCAAATCACTTTATTCTCTTATCTATTATGTCTTTTCAGCAACCTATCATGGAAATCTCTTCCTCACTTTGCCGCCCATAATAAGCACAGGGGGAAGGTGCTGATTCAATGCTTTGCAATGAAGAATAGATCAGACATGCTTTGATATTCCCTCTGAAATATATCGACTTTTATGGCCCCTTCGGAGTGAATTCCATGCCATCTGGTAAATGCAGTCGGCCAGTGTATTCTGTCGTCATGAAGGCAATAAATGCCCCGCTCAGAGTCATGTAATGTAATGTATGAAGTGCAGTTAGTCGTCCTCCTCTCTCGTGTGCCTCTTGAGCCGGTGTGTAGCTCATCCTGATTGGTTATTCCAGTGTAATAGGGCAAAATGGAATATGGCAAAGATTACATACTAGTTTGTTTGTTTCAAAATAGCATTTGCATAATTGTTGCAGGCTGGTGAATAGCAAAGAAATTGGGATTGAATTATTATAAGCTGTTTAAATCTTGATTTTTTTATATAACAAATTCATACAAGCTGAATCCAAGCTGTTGCATGTTTTTAAAGTCTTTCTGATCCGTAGGTTTTCAAAAGAAGCCTCCTGGAGATGCACAGCATGTTGGAAGCCTTTCTAAAAGTGTTTTTGTTTGGTTAAACAGTTTGATTCAGAATATCAGATCCTTTATTAAAGCAATAAGATATTAAAGTCCAAGTGTTACAGTGATTTTAGTTAGTCATAATGACATCAAAATCGACAATTCTTATTTTTTAGTATTTATTATAAATGATTTATCCATGCATCACATTATTATTCTTATTATTTAAATTAATAATAATAATCTTTAATCAAAATAACTTCCTCCCTCTTGCAATGGCATCTCTTCTCTGATGATGTGTTTACTGACACGAGGGAGGCAACCTGTCAGTCATATGAGATCCACCAATAGAAAACCACAACCATCCAATCAATTCCTGATTGACAAAATCAAGCCCCGCCCTACTTTTTTTTGAGAAGCCGTTTCACTCGGATATACTTCACAATAGGGAAGCAGAGATTGTCACAACTTCCATTTCATGATGACTTAAAGTGGTCCTTGATTTTGATTTCACTTTTTTAACTTTAGTTAGTGTGTAATGTTGCTGTTTGAGCATAAACAACATCAGCAAAGTTACGACGCTAAGGGAGATATTTTCTATATGATAGGACTACAACAAACGGCTGGTAGGGACTACAACAAGCTTCTTCCCGGGTTAGTGACATCACTAACCCTAAAATTTACATAAACCCTTTCCCAGAGAATACGAAACAAAGGGGGTGAGGCCAAGCTGGGCTGCTTTAGAGAAGAGGAAGAGTTGTTGTAGTAGAGTGTTGTTACCAATCATTTTACATCGGACTATTTCACAAACGAGGGTCAATTTAATGCTGGATTTGCACAAAAGATTAACAGGACGACACATGCTAGTCGATGAATTAAATCAACTCCACAGCAACTACATCAATTTATCCACTAACCATTCAGAAACGTCCAGTTTCATTCTAATAATTGTAACTTCTTCCTGAGTCTCTCCATCAGTGTCCGACTCTGGTTTGAACAATATAAAGCTGAACACCGTTACTGACAATCGTCATTTTGGCTGCGTGAGATTCTCCAGCTTTGTTGTTGAGCGACCAAAGCGCGAGCTGTTAAAGCTTCGTCCTCTTCTGGAAAGCAGCAGCTCATTTGCATTTAAAGGGACACACATGTTGTGTTTTTGCTCACACCCAAATAGGGGTAAATTTGACAAGCTATAATAAATGATCTGTGGGGTATTTTGAGCTGAAACTTCACAAACACATTCTCGGGACACCGGAGACTTATATAACATCATGTAAAAGGGGTATTATAGGTCCCCTTTAAGTAGCCTACTAAAATAGATACTCTCGTTTGGTTGGTTGCTTATATAAAATAGTAGAAATAGCAATATAATAAAAGACAACAGTTTAATTATTAATAATGATCAAAATAAACAATTTTTGTGCTAAGTAATATAGTTTGTATCGTTAGCTTATATGTATGGTATTTGCATTTGTTTTTATAAATTATGCACTTACTGCAGAAACTGACTTTATTTAAATAGGAAACTGAGGTGAATAAATAGAAGGCTAAAGTGCTGAAATAAGAGTTTTTACTCTGTGCTGCTCTCACCATGCACACTATTTAGGTTATTTCATCTGAAGGAAAGTAAACTTACAGTACCCTGTCTGACATTTCTCTAAGCTGACTCTTATAAATACACTGAATAAATGTTGACCTTTTGAATATAACAGAATATGTTAGGGCCACAATGGGAATCCCATACTGACACTGATTTATCTTTAAATATGCTATCTAAAGTAAAAATAATTGTATATACATTTTTTTATTATTATTATAAATATTATGAATATATATTTAAAATATGTTAGGCTGTTTATCTGCTTTTCAGACAAGTTTAAACAATAAAACAGTTATGAAACAAATTCATGGTAGAGCAAAAATGTTTGGTCATTTAACATTTAATAAATTGTCTAAAAATGTAACATATAATAAACATATCTTAGTGTTCAGGGTTTTTTTTTTTTTTTTTTTTTTTTAACCCAAGAACTATAAATATGATGGTATAAGAGAATAAAATTAAGATTTTGTTTAAATGGAATTTTGACTCAAAAATTAACTCACACATTACTATAAAAAAAATGATTTTTTTTTTTTTTAAAGTTGTAAATAAAACTGATTATCGGGGTATGTTTTACATGAAAATAGTCTTATGAAAATTACATTAATTAACCTGTACTTGCTGTTTCTTTTCTATGTGAAATTTGCAAACAATTGGTGAGTAAATAATAGTTTCAAAGTAAATCCTACACCAATTTTTCTTTCACTGTTTGTGACAACTAGCCCCTGTCTCTGTTATACAGTAAAACTGTTGCGTTAACTAACTGCACTGAGCCATGATTTTCAAATATATGGATGGTATGTGCTGTCGCATGTAATCATCTCTCAAGAGGCCAACAAGATGTATCCTTATATCTGTTTACTTTGCAGACGCTGTTTATCTTGTGCACACTGCAGTGTGAAATGTTTACAGGCCAGATAGTACCTGGAGTATGCAGTTAGAAATGCAAGTAGAATGAATAACATTTCATAACACAGCATATGCATACATATCAATGATTTAACAGAGTTTTTTTCCCCCCGTTGCTTAAATATTTCAGAGCATGAGGCCGAAGTTGCTTCCTTATACTGTATGTCATCCTCAGTGGCGAACATATGGAAAAGGTTATGATGTGACCCCTGGCCCAGAGTTTTGAGCTGTGTGAATAAATAATGCAACTCCTTTGGGGAAAACAGAGGAGGAAAGTCCTGCTTGCTCACTTCCAAAATTTCACATAAAGTTTCTCACCTAGAAATATGCTGAACTGGACTGAATTAGTAAATAGCATGTCTGTTTTCTTTGGATGAATCGAACATATTGCCCCACATGGAATCGTAGCAGTTTTTGCAGCTGGGCCAATCTTTTCAGCTGTGAAGACAGCTGTGACCCAGTCCAAAAAATCTAGAAAAGAGAAGAAAAATGAAAACAAGGCATAATGGGAAGTTATGAAAGCAAAGCACATAAACAGCAGACTTTATTCAGTAATAATGATGGGGATTCGATACTGGATTAGGCATGAAAAACTTGTTTGTTTGTTTGAATAAAGATACATGGTTAGGCATGAAGACGAATAAAAAAAATAAATAAATAAATAAAACATTACCTATTAAATTACATATTTTTGTGGTGTTTTAAGATTAAACTTGTGAAAGAGAATAAGATTTATTTATTATATTTTTTTCATCCCTAATCCTATTCATTCATTCATTCATTCATTCAAATAAATATAATAAATAAATTATGGAAAATAATCAAAAGCAAATAAACAGCACACTTTATACAATAATAATGAGATACGATATAGGCATGAAAAGCTTATTTATTAATTATTAATACATTTTCATGCTAATCCTGTATCTTTATTATTTATTTATTTATTCATTCATTCAGATTAGGCATGAAAAACTATTAATTAAATAAATAAATAAATGTGTAATATTTTTGTGGTCTGTTGTAAGATTAAACGTGTGAAAGAGACAGATTTATTTATTACATTTATTTCCATGCCTAATCCTCTTTCTTTCTTTCTTTAAATTTAATATACACAAGTAAATAAATAAATAAATACATAATGGCAAATATTTAAAACACATAAACAGCACAATATATACAATAATAATGAGATATGGGATTAGTAATGAAAAAAAATCTATAAATTATATTATTTATTTATACATTTTCATGCTAATCCTGTATCTTTATTATTTATTCATTCATTCAAATAAGTAAACAAATAAATGATGCAGAATTAGGCATGGAAAACTATTAAAACAATAAACAAACAAACAAATAAATGTGTAATATTTATTTATTTATTAATAAAATAAAATAAAATAAAATCAATTATGGGAAATAATCAAAAGCAAATAGGCATAAAAGCTTATTTATTTATTTGTTTATGTATACACTTACATGCTAATCCCATATCTTTATTATTTATTTATTTATTCAAATAAGTAAACAAAAAATGATGCAGAATTAATCATGAAAAACTATTAAAATAATAAACAAACAAATAAATGCGTAATATTTTTGTGGTCTGTTGTAAGATTAAACTTACAAGAGATTTATTTATTATATTTATTTCCATGCCAAATCCTCTTTCAATAAAAATAAATAAATAAATGTATTATATGTAATAATACATTTATTTATGTTAAATTACATGATAACATAAACAGAACACTTTATACAATAATAATGAGATATGATATGGCATTAGTAATGAAAAACTTTTGTTTAAAACATTTGTATAAAATATATAATATATGTATTTATACATTTTAATGCTAATTCCATATCTTTATTATTATTATTTATTTATTTATTCAAATAAACAAATGAATGAATAAATGTGTCATATTTTTTGTGTCTGTTTCAAGATTAAAATATTTTATTATATTTATTTCCATGCCTAATCCTGTATCATTTGTTAGGTAGTTCAAACAAGCAAACCAACAAATAACTTGTGAAGGAGACACATTTTCACACATCATTTTGACTTGACTTTGAGTTCAATTCCCAATCTATCATGTCACTGGGGGAAACTTGTCTCCTGTCACTCAAGACTAAAACCGCCCCTCCCTCTCCACCTCTTTTTGGCAGCCAGACAGACATCTCAATTCACCAAAACGTGGATATAATTTGTGTATACAAATGTCAAAATGTCAATAGATGTAATCCTTTCAAGAGGTGCCGGGGTTTGTTCATTGATGTTTTGGCTGCTTTCCTTAATCCAATACCAGCTGAGTGTTTTTCACAAGGCGCTGTGGGGAAAGGGAGGGCTCTGCTCTGTCCAGATGGGTTTTCTGATGGGATTTCTCTGCCCTGTTGGGATTGATAGTGTTATAGTGTGAATATCATATCAAGTGGATGATGACATTTAGCCGTTTCTTACGAAAACCTTAGATGCTTCATATTGTCATTTCGTTGAGATGGAAAAGTCGATTACCTCATAAACATTTACGAAACGATCACGATCATGGGATACTTTATGACATTTTTTTTTTCTTATATTATGGTCTATTCTGAAAACTTCCATACTTGAACCCTTAGTCAGGTCACTCACCAGTGTAAACAAAAATGGGTTAGTTAAAAATGGGTTAATTTTATAAGGAACTGCAAAATAATACATGGTTTAGGCTCACTCTCAGTATGTGAACTTACTTGCATATATATATATATATATATATATATATAGAGGTGTTCTTACACTCCATAGTGACTAACAAAGTTGTACAGAAGAAAAAGTGAGTGGTGTTGGCATGCTGCTAAGGTGCTGTGGGTGGTTGCCGGAGCACTGCCATGCAGTTGCTAGGGTGTTTTGGATGGTTGCATACTGGCCCAAGTCAAAAGAGTCCACCCCCAAGAATCTTTGATATTTTGACTCCAGTTCCTACTCCTTCAGTGTAAGTCTGTGGAATTTCTTTCTCCCATTTTATCATCCGCCAGGCAGAAATCGCTTGAAGTAATAGCACATTTCACCTAGACCATCATGTCTGTAGCATAAACATTGTGTGGGAAGGGTTACATGTCAAAGTTTAATACTTAGGGTTAAGGGTTTGTTCAAATCTCAACCTTAAGTGCTAGCAAAACCAAGCCTTAGCAAGCAAAGAGCTCCAGGCTAAACAAAATAGGCTACTAGGGAACCATTGGCTCCTAAAATGACTTGGTTATTTGACAAATATACTCCAAAAAGTTTCCTATAAATCAATAACGTTACAATTGGACAATGTTTGACAATGAATAGGCCTAAATATTTTTGTGAAATATTTGAATGTTTTCAGAATAACATTTTGGCTATTACAGCAAAACTCTGTTGTGAACATGTAGCTATGTTTAATTAGAAAATAACGTTTTTTTTTTTCAGTTCATTTTGGACAACCGAAAAGTAAAAATGATACACGGTTCAGGAAGGGAGTCGGTTTCCAATTCAGTAACGAGTCTGAACGATTCAGACAAACCGCTACCGAGTTTTGTGAATCTTTTCAATTGATTCAATAAAAGATCCGGTTCATAAGAGTAATTTGTTCGTGAATCAAACATCAAATAGCGCTGTGTGAACGCTGCGCACGCGAGGTGAACAATATATCTGACGAAACCGCATATTATGAACGCAAACTTTTCGCGACTATCGCCAATGACAACTAGAGCTGCATCCGAAATCACATCCCTACTAGGATATAAAAGAGTAGGCAAAAAGTACCCAGGTGACCTTCTTCCAGCGATGGACTCTCCCATGTGAAAAAAAAGTCTCTATAATGTACTTAAAGTGCTCTATTTTCGTGCACTAATTTTGTACTTAATATACTAAAAATTCTTCTTTAGTACTTCTTAAGATAATCTTGAGAACATCTAAGTGTACTCAACTGTGCTATTTTGAGACACCATGAAATATGAACTAAAATGTGCTTTTAATATTACTATCTCATACTAAAAAAATGTATTTAGATCCATCTTGCAGTACATTTGAACCCATAGTGTTTACAATGTATGAATAAATGAGTCTGTGAATAAATTTGTGGAAAAAATAGGCAAGGCTCATGTAGGCATATATGATCAAAATAAAAGAAGATTATTGTGGAATGGTCAGAAGAACTTATGAACCGGGAATTAATACTTGAACATGAACAAAATTACACATGTATTATGATTTATTATAATCAAAGAAGCGAATGACAATTGAAACTGCGCAAGGGGTTCGCTTTGAATCAGGCCCCGTTTACACTAGTGTGTTTTCGTTTTAAAACGGCGTTTTAAAATGAAAACAATCCTTGTTTACGCTGGCGTTTCCACAGCGTTTCAGAAACGATCTCCGTCTACACTACACGGCTGAAAACGCATGTCACATGACTGTTCATGTACACTGGGCATGCGCGTACAAGTGTAAACTGCAGTTCAGTCTCCATGTTATTGTTTACACGGTCGTCAAGGATACGCAGGGTGGCACTCACGCCATTGTTTTCAAAGGTCTCCGTTTTCGAGTGTGAACGACAGGCGTGACTTGTGTAAACAGGGCCTCAGAATACAAAGCAGTCACGTGGTTGTGTGCGAAAACGAATCTTCGGACCAACGGCTCTGCTTCGGACGTCACGTGGTTATGGCAAAACGATTCAAGCTCCGGTACAGTGCTTCACAGATGTTTCGTTTTTTTGATACAAGCTTTGAAGCTTTGTGTCGAACGTCACATCACTAGTGAATATAGAACTTACATTCGGATTACATTCATACTGTATAGAACATACTTTTTTTTAGAGGTCAGGAAGTAATTACTTATTCAAAACAATTAACACGAGAGTATGCAATTTTGTTTTATTAGCAGATTGGAGCTCTGAAATCTCAACTAATTAACATAGAGGAGAATTGAACAAATGTCCTATTGATATTTATGCAAGTTGTGCATTATGAGAAAGTGATCTTTGTATGCTGTACAGAACATTCTGTTGACAAATCAATAAACATGGTGTTGGATGAGGTCAAATGAAGCTTGAAAAAATTATTAGTCACAATCCCTTTTTTCAGACGTTCAGTGATGATGTTCAAAGAATAGCTCGCTTCCTGTTTGCCCAATGGAGTTATTGATTGAGTTTAATTGCTCAATGATCACATCAGCTGCGGTGATATTTAGTTGTTTATTTTTGATAGTTCACAAGTTCTTTATGATGCTTTCAAAGACTGTTCCATTTATCATTACCCACCATGCAGGCTTGTTTTGCATTGATTTTGATTCTGATTAATTTTGCACAGCTTCGCAGTGGACACCAGACACAGATCGATACGTGTGGCGTTATCTGAAACAGATGCAGCCAGAGATGATTAAGCGCCATGACGTTCTTCATCTCGCTGATGGTGTTTAATATAATGGCACCCTTCCTGTTTTTCCCTCTTCTGATATTGATTAAGCTTAATTATCCGGTGGAAGTGAAATAACGTGAGGACCTTAGAGGCCAACTTCAACTCTTAAGGAAAAAAACAACAACTATGATTTACCTTTGACAGCCTTTACCTTTGAAGTACTTTACCACAGTGTATATATAGCATATATGCATATAAATAAATAGCCAATCTTGGAGGTTACAACAAATTTTTTTATAAAAAAACAAAGATATGACATCCAAAGTATGTAAGGTAGTACAACTAGATCTATTTTATTGAATCCAAAAGGTTTTAATTATATTTTGCTACATACTTTAAAAATATTTTAAAGATTTTGAAGTGTCAAAAGGTCATTTGGTTTAACCGTCCAAAGGCCAATACAGCCATTTCATTTGTGATTAAAATATCTTAAAATGTAATAAATGTATATATTTTTTTTTATTATTCTGGCATGATTTTATAACATCATATATCATCATAGTGCAAAATGGCATTAAAATTATGTGTAGAAGTCACATAATTTTCTCTTTGTTATAAGAAAGAATGTCCGGAAAAATGAATTTCATTGCTGTCATTCGGAGTAAACAATATAAAGAGACCGTTTTGGATCAAGACATGCGGTCAAGATCTTGTGACAGGATGTGACATCATTCAGACACCTGCAAAGGGACCACATGGTCGTGAAGCAAAGTAACTAACTCTCTTTTAACTATTTGAAAAATTCATGTTTTCACTTGCTCATACGCATATCCTGAAACATCAGGTCATTTGGTACAACCGCTAAAAACATGTAATATTTTAAAAACTTGTACTAAATATAAAATGTTTGATTGTTTAGCTAGATAAGCAAGCTATCTAGCTAAATATCAGCCTGTTAGCATTGTTTAAAAATATTGTCATTCGGTAAAACCAAAAGTGTCATTCAATAAAAAATTTGGTTAAACCAAATGACTTTTTTGGTGACAAATTTTGTCCATCTTGTAAAAAAATGACAAAAGCAGTGTTAATTGATTATAAAATCCACACATCTCATTGTTAAAATTTAAAAACAAAATTAATTCTATCTCCATTATGTTTTTTTTTTTTTACACTTTTAAAAACCTTATTTGTCAATGACCCTTAGTCCAAAACCATTTTTATTTCTGTCAAATGAAGAAACTGATTGTTCATCACAACATTTTTCTTTTTGTTATATGAAGGTTGCATTAAAACTTTTTACCAACATTTATTGTTCCAGATTTTTAATCATAAAATGTGAAAGTCCATCATTAAAATACCAACATTTTGCTCCTATAAATTTTAAAAGTTAGTGTCAAATGTGGTCTATATTCCAAGTCTTCTAAAGTCATTCAATAGCTTTGTGTGAGAAAAAGATCTAAATTAATCGCTGATCATCATCCTTTGATAAATGACAACTCAAGTAGTTTGTTTATTATTTATGGACAAAAGATTGAATATTAAATCACATAGCCAATAATGAAGGTTACAACAACTTTGTTTACTCCAAAGGCCATTTCTGCTTGAAAAAGACTTTTCTCTATGGCCTGTAGTGACTTTGAGTGTTTTTACTATTTCCACTTTAGCTCTAACCTTTCCACTTACGCCATTGATTTAAAGAAGTGAATGTATGCCTTTGGCCTAAAAACGCTTGATGAAATTGAATTATAGGAAATGCAATTTTCCTAACAAAAGAATTTCAGATTGATTGGCAGGGGAAATACAGGGCCAGTATGAGCTCAGATAAAGGAGTGTGTTCTTGGCAACGTCCACAATATCATTAATGTAGGACAATGTTACTGCAAGGTCCATAGATCACATTTGTTAAGTGTGTTAAGTGTAAAAACACCCTCCTCATGTGTAAAATGTGTAACAATAAATCACATGAAAATTTTATTTATCATCATATAAACCCTGTATCTGAAAATGAAAGAAGAATGACAGATAGAAAACTGATGCTAGTGTAAACAAGGGGAAAACCATAAAATTTAACAAAATATGAAACTGGTTTTTGAAGTTTCTGAAGGTTCCACATTCATGCATGGAGACCTGAACTAAATCTCTATTGAACTCTGGGTTAAATGTTCCTAAAACAATTACTCTGCTTCCCCCACGAGGTTCAAACAAATGCTGTAAGGAGGATCAAGTAGAGAGAGAAAAATCAAATACAGATTTGGAGTTCATGTTTTTGTGACAGTACTGTTGTGATGCATCTAAATGGGTATACTTTTTTGCCAGATTCAAAGTAGATTAAATGTTTCTTTAATTTAATAAAAGCTGATAAACAACACACAACATATAAAATTTAACATTAATAAAATTTAATAACAAGCCACATTGCTGTTTGTAATGTCTAAGCAGAGGTAATGAAACTGGCTTACCTAAACAATTATCTCTCTCTGATTCATTAGTGTTCAAATCCTGCGGCAAACAAATGAATCGGTTCATCTTAAACGGTCCTCTCTCTCTCCCTCATGTTGCACTGGAAGGTCTGATTCATTTTTGTGATTCAGTTTGTCCTAAATGGTCCTTCTTGATTGAAACATCAAAGTGCGGACACATTTACTATTGTTTGGCAAATTTTTGCTTGCGATATACATTCACTTTTATGGAAGCTTGTTTCTGCCACAGAATAAGAAAAACAAAATTGTGACTTTTTGTCTCACAATTGCGAGAAATAAAGTCTAAATTCCGACTTTGTATCTCTCAATTCTGACTTTATTTCTAGCAACTCTGAGAAAAAAGTCAGAATTGTGAGACATAAACTTGCAATTGTGAGGGGCAAAATTGTGAGATAAAAAGTCGCGACTAACTGTTTTATTTCACGCAACTCTGAAAAAAGGTCATAGCTGTGAGATATAAACTCGCAACTGCGAGAAATGAAGTCAGAATTGGGAGTTTGTATCTCGCAATTCTGACTTTATTTTTAGCAACTCTGAGAAAAGTCAGAATTGTGAGATAAAAAGTTGCAATTAATTTTATTTTTCGCAATTCTAACTTTATTTCTTGCAACTCTGAGAGAAAAAAAGTCATAATTGTGAGATATAATATCGCAATTGTGTGGAAAAAAGTTACAACTACCTTTTTAAAAAAAATTCGCAATTCTGACAATTTTTTGCAACTCCGAGAAAAAAAGTCGTAACCGTGAGACACAAACTCGCAATTGCGAGGAAAAAAGTCAGAACTGTGAGAAAAGTCGCAATTATCTTTAATTTTTCCACAATTCTGATTTTATTTCTAGCAACTCTGAGAAAAAAAGTCAGAATTGTGAGATAAAATGTCGCAATTAACTTAACATGTCGCAATTAACTTTATTTTTTATTTTTCTCGCAACTCTAAGAAGTCATTTTTGTGAGATATAAACTCACAATTGTGAGGAAAAAAGTCAAAATTGTGACAAAAAAAAAAAGTCGCTATTACCTTAAATTTTTTCGCAATTCTGAGAAAAAAGTTGTAACTGAGATTTAAACTCACAATTGCAAGGAAAAAAGTCAAAATTGTGTAATTTTTCGCAAATTCTTTCGCAAATCTTTATATATATATAAAGATTCACCAATCACAGTCCCTGTATGTATTCTGACTCAGGTATGCATAATGGGGTGTTTTTGTTGTATTTAATATAAATGTAACTATTCAAGTTGATTTTTACTATAACTGAGTTTATTCATAATTCACAAACCCTCACATCTATTGAATCGTACTACAGTAAAAAGGATCAGGGAAGATGTTGCCTCTCTCGACATCCTAATCACGTGTAAAGCTAAAGCTATGATTTACACAAAACATAGATACGGCAAAACATATTGCAACAACAGTTATCTGGTGAAAGCTGCTCATATGGGCCTGCAGAAATCTATACGTACAGTCTTTTAAAATTCATTGCAGTTTAAACTTTTCTGATATATCAATAAAATGGCCCTAAATCCAGCTCCAGGGTTGATGTAGTTGAGTCAGCTCTTCTTCCCGGCATCTCGGCTCGATCTTGTGAGGGATATTAATCTAGCAACAGGGTCCTTGTGCCCAACCACAGCTGTCTGCCTGTCTACAATGACTAAATGCTCATGTGTTGCTAACAGCGGGACCCCTGACAAGAGGCCCCTATACACACCCCCAGACACACAGATGTAAACTCAAACACTCACCTTGAGAAGAGACAAAGGAGGCTTAAAGGGACAGTTCAACTAAAACTGTGAATTATTGCTCATCTTATACTCATTTCAAATCTTTTCTTTTGTCATGAAACACAGAAGGAGTTGTCTACGGAAAAAATAGCAAAAAATATTTACCAACAATACTGATTAGAGCTGGAAATTAGAAGTGTTTTGTGTGTGTGTGTGTGTGTGTTTTGTATGTACCAGTTTGTGGATGTCATACAATACTTTACATAAAGAAAATAATAATTGGTTTTGATGTGAGAACATTATATAAATCTATTTTGTAAATGGCTGCAAGCTCTGCATGTGAAGATCTGTCTTCAGAGCTCAAACAAAGCCTCTTTTACATTATATGATTATTCCGTCTTGTAAATTAAAGTGACACGTTTTTTTCTTCTTCTTCATCATGTCTCGATCATTTGTCTTCAGGCCCCAGAAGTCACAAAAAGTGCACGACGTTCCTCAGAGCTATGCACAGAAGTTCTTACACTAATTTAATTATAGTGTATACTCACTGATATTCAGATCATAGGCGTGCTGGCAAATGTAACTGACATTTGCTCTCCACTAGAGGTCTGTTGCTATGTCAGGTTTCACCAGAGAGCAGATGGCCACAGATGGTTTGTGGAAGCTCTCTCTTGTGCCCTCGAATTTCCTCTTGATCTGCTCGGCTCCTGGACGCAGCACATAAACTGGAGTAAGCATATATGTGTTGCAGGAAATTGTTAATCTAAAATCAAGCATCCCTTCAAAAAATGAATCTGGATGTTGTTGTCTTACATTCACAGCTTAACTATGCCATGACGGTTTCACTACAGTGTACAGCAGAATTATATTTCACAGATGTATCCATAAATTTGTAAAAATAATCTCATATATCTTTGTAATAGCTCATACCTGCCTCCCTGTCTTTTTTCTTGGCACAGTTTTCCCTAAACATTCACACATCTGTGCTCACAAATTGCTTCTGTTACTGCCATTATTACAAGTAGCCGACTACATTGAAACAGGATATGAAGTGGAACCAAAAATTTACAACCATGTGACATTCTCAAAGTGAACGCTTTGGGGAATTCGTCACAGTGTACAGAGGCAATAGACTATTTACTATAGAAGTCATTAAACATGCTCAAAGCTCTGGTTTTGCCTCATAAAAAGGACATTTATGAAAACCGCTTTGTATTTCCCAGTCAAATAATTACTAAGTATTATTAACCGGATTCATAAGTTGACACTAAGTTGTCTGGAGAGCTTCAAAAGAAGCATAAAAAGGCACACTTCCTGCTGGTGTGTCATTAAAGAGGTTATAAATTGTTTCCCAGAGGCAATGTGCAACAGAGGGTTAAATATGAACAATGAATGCAAACCCATTTTCTTCACTTTGCAAGCATGAGATGCATGTATGATGGCAATAAAATGGTTAAAAGACTGAATAAACTCATAAAAAGCACATTCTTGGTCACGCTGCACTCTCACCTTCTCATATGTAGAGCAGTGTTTCTCAACCGTTGGAGAACAAAAACCATAATTTTAAATATTTTTCTGATGCAAGACTTTTATTTTGAAAGACATGCGTGAAACCTGTTGCCTATTGAAGCTTGTTTCCGCCATGGAATAAAAAAAAAAAAAGGTAATAGCGTCTTTTTTTTAATCTCACAATTCAGACTTTTTTTCTTGCAGCTGCGAGTTTACAGCTTGCAATTCTTACTTTTTTCTCAAAATTGCTGATACAAAGTAGCAGTTGCATGTTATAAAGTCAGAATTGCGTGATATAAACTCGCAATTGTGAGTTATAAAGTCTGAGAAAAATGTCAGGATCGCAAAAAAAATTCTGACTTTATTTCGCAATTGCGAGATTATATCTCTCAATTCTTACTTTTTTTTCAAAATTGCTGATATAAAATTTGCAATTGCGTGTTATAAAGTTGCAATTGCATGTTATAAAGTCAGAATTGCATGATATAAACGCACAATTGCGAGTTATAAAGTCTGAGAAAAAAAAGTCAGAATTGCAAAAAAATTCGGACTATTTCGCAATTGCGAGTTTCTCACGCAATTCTTACTTTTTTCTCAAAATTGCTGATATAAAGTCGCAATTGCATGTTTTAAAGTCAGAATTGCCAGATATAAAGTCGCAATTGCGTGTTATAAAGTTAGAATTGCATGATATAAACTCACAATTGCGAGTTATAAAGACTGAGAAAAATGTCAGGATCGCGAAAAAAATTCTGACTTTATTTCGCAATTGCGAGTTTATATCTCTCAATTCTTACTTTTCTCTCAAAATGCTGATATAAAATTTGCAATTGCATGTTATAAAGTCGCAATTGCATGTTATTAAGTCACATTTGCATGATATAAACGCACAATTTCGAGTCTGAGAAAAAAATCAGAATTGCAAAAAAATTCTGACTATTTCGCAATTGCGAGTTTATCTCGCAATTCTTACTTTTTTTCTCAAAATTGCTGATATAAAGTCGCAATTGCGAGTTATAAAGTCTGAGAAAAAAGTCAGAATTGCAAAAAATTCGGGCTATTTCGCAATTGCGAGTTTATCTCGCAATTCTTACTTTTTTCTCAAAATAAGTCGCAGTTGCATGTTATAAAGTCATAATTGCGTGATATAAAGTCATAATTGCGAGATATAAAGTCGCAATTGCGTGTTATAAAGTCAGAATTGCGTGATATAAACGTCTCGGTTACGACTGTAACCTTAGTTCCCTGAAGAGGGAACGAGACGTTGCGTCGAGAAATTGACGCTTTGGGAACGCAACGCGTGATGTCGTCATGAAGCACGTGTGAAATCAGTCCAATGGTGTGTCGAGACGTCAGAAACGGGTGACGTCACGGCCAGGAAGCTATAAAGCACGCTCAAACAAAGCAACGCTAGCTTAAAGTGTCTGAGGTAAGCGCTGACAGGCGTGCCGGAAGTATGGCAGGGCGACGCAACGTCTCGTTCCCTCTTCAGGGAACTAAGGTTACAGTCGTAACCGAGACGTTCCCTTTCAAGGGAACTCGCGTTGCGTCGAGAAATTGACGCTTTGGGAACGTTAATACCCACGCCGCCATAGTTACAAGGGCCTGTCTGGTGTGGCTCGTCAGTCGCCAGAGAGAACCCGGGCCCCGGGGGAGCTAAGGTCAAGTTGATAAAACCTGACTAATGTGTGCGGTGAGGACCAGCCTGCCGCATCACAGACGTCGTGTAAAGAGGCTCCCGAAAGAAGGGCTTTGGAGGCCGCCATACTTCTGGTAGAGTGGGCTCGGACTGCTAGAGGTGACAGCAGTCCGGCCGACTCGTAAGCAAGTGAGATAGCCTCAACTAACCACTTACTCATCCTCTGCTTAGACGCCGGGGCCCCTTTATTGGGGGACCCGAAGAGGATAAACAATTGCTCAGTCTTACGCCACAGGGCAGCTCTGTGGACGTAAGCATCTAGGGCCCGAACAGGGCAAAGCAAATTAAGGCGTTCCTGGTCTGACGTCCTGAAGGGAGGAGGACAGAAGGCCTGCAGTACAATGGGCCTAGCCACATTAGTGGGAACTTTAGGAATGTAACCAGGTCTGGGATGAAGAAAGGCTTTCACCATACCAGGTGCAAATTCCAGGCACGAGGGGGCAACCGAAAGGGCCTGTAGATCTCCTATTCTTTTCAAGGAAGATATGGCAAGGAGGAACAGTGTTTTTAGGGTCAAAAACTTAACTGGAACCTCCTCAATCGGTTCAAAGGGGGCTAGGGATAGGCCTTGGAGCACCACGGCCAAATCCCATGCCGGAACCCTCATGCGTACCGCGGGCCTCAGCCTCAAGGTGCCACGGAGGAAGCGGGTAATAAGTGGGTCTCTACCAAGAGAAGAACCAGCCAAGGGTATGTGGTAAGCCGCAATGGCCGCCACATAAACCTTTAGCGTGGAGGGAGATAACCCTGCAGTGAACCGTTCCTGCAGAAATTCCAAAACCGTATCAACGGGACAGGAAACTGGATCAAACTGACGACTACTGCACCAAGAAGTGAAAAGTTTCCACTTCAGGGCGTAAAGCTTCCTCGTGGAGGGAGCTCTAGATTGGAGAATGGTCCCTACAACCTCGGTTGAGAGACCGGAATTTATGAGCTGGGCCCCCTCAGAGGCCAAGCCCACAGGCTCCAGAGCTCTGGACGGGGGTGGAAAATCGTGCCCCCTGCCTGGGACAGAAGGTCCCTCCTGACGGGAATCTCCCAGGGAGAGCCGTCCAGGAGAGATACTAGGTCCAAGAACCACACTCTGCCCGGCCAGCGCGGGGCTATCAAGGTGAGCCGGACGTGGTCCCGGCGAACTCTTTCTAGAACTCCCGGGAGCAGAGCGATCGGGGAAAATACGTACAGACGAAGCCTCGGCCACGTCTGTACCATAGCATCCAGTCCGAGAGGAGCTGGATGCGTGAGGGAGAACCAGAGTGGACAGTGAGAAGTCTCTCGAGACGCAAACAGATCCACCTGAGCCTGGCCGAACCTTTCCCAAATTTGCTTCACCGCATCGGGGTGGAGCCTCCATTCCCCGGGCCTCAGCCCCTGCCTCGACAGGACGTCTGCTCCGACATTCTGGACCCCGGGGATATAAGCTGCCCTGAGTGACAGAAATTTCCCTTGGGACCACAGGAGGGTTTGGCGCGCCAATTTGGAGAGTGGGCGTGACCGCAGACCCCCTCGAAAAGGATTTCCCCTCGGGGAGAATCCCCTGGTTCTGAGCCACCACTGCAGGGGTCTCATGTGCAACAGACCAAAAGGTACCACGTTGGATGTCGCTGCCATCAGCCCCAACAGCCTCTGAAACTGTTTTACAGTGAGTGACTGGCCTAGCTTTAACCGGCTTACGGTAGAAAGGATTGATTCGATGCGAGCAGGAGAAAGACGCGCCTGCATCGCAACAGAGTCCCAAACCACGCCCAGAAAAGTGGTTCTCTGAACTGGAGAAAGCATACTCTTCTTGGCGTTGAGCCTCAACCCCAGGCTCTTCATGTGAGCGAGGACGACATCTCAATGCCGAGCCGCTAACTGTTGTGAATGAGCCAGCATCAACCAATCGTCTATATAATTGAGGACGCGAATGCCCTGAAGACGTAGAGGTGCCAGGGCTGCGTCCATACATATGGTGAATGTGCGGGGTGATAACGCTAGGCCGAAAGGAAGAACCCGATATTGGTAAGCTTTGCCCCCGAAAGCAAACCTCAGGAACTTCCTGTGATGTGGAAGGATGGAGATATGGAAGTATGCGTCCTTGAGGTCGATCGTAACAAACCAGTCCTCGGACCTGATCTGAGAAACGATCTGCCTCAGTGTCAACATCTTGAACTTGAGTTTCATAACGGACTGGTTCAGTTGACGCAGATCTAGAATGGGACGCAACCCGCCATCCTTCTTTGGAACAATAAAGTAACGGCTGTAAAAACCGTTCTCTGCGTCGGAGGGAAGTACATAATCTATGGCTCCCTTCTCCAATAAAGTTTTCACTTCCTGTTCCAGAACCAGAGCCTGCTCGGGGCCCACCACGGTGGGTAGGACCCCCATAAACCGGGGTGGGCGAGACCCGAACTGAATGGCATAACCTTTTCCGATTGTACGCAGGACCCATTGAGAAATATTTGGCAGTAGCTTCCACGCTGTCAGATATTCTACTAAGGGAACCAGTCTCTCGAGACTGGCCTCTGGTATATTTTGAATAACCAGCTCGGTGCCCCGATGCGGCGCACCGGCAGGGGGCAACCGAACTGATCGCTCTGAGACCCTCCTCGGAGGGAGCGAACACCCCAGCACCGCTACGCTTACGGGCGGATGCTTGAGTGAATGTTCGCTGGGGGCCGCTGCGCCCTGGAACACCCGAGATGGCAGGGTTGGCAGAGCGGTCCCCTGAGGGCACCGAAGAGAAGTGAGCGCTAAATGCTGAGGTGTAAAACACTTCTCTTCAGAGGGGGCTGCCCTTTTTCCCCGCAGCCTTCTTGGCGATAAGGACGGATCGAAGATCCATCCTACCCCTTGAAGGCTGCGGTTGAGAACGGCCACCCGGCCCCCCGTGTCGCTGAGGGGGAGTACGGGTGGTGACGCTCTGTTTCTGGGCGGCACGGTGTTGTTGGGAGGAGCTGGCTTTAGATGTATGGGGCTGCTGGAGTTGTTGAGCAGCCCCGGTGGTATGAGAGCGACGAGGGAGGAGCTTCTGGAACGCCACCGCTTGTTTACTGGCCTCCTGGAACCTCTTGACGACAGTAATGACTGCGTCGCCAAAGAGGCCAGGAGGAGTAAGCGGGGCGTCCAAAAGGAGGTGCTTATCTTTATCTTTGATGGTACTGAGATTAAGCCATAAATGCCTCTCCGTGGCCACCAGGGCTGCCATGGCACGACCGACAGACTTGGCCGTTTCTTTAGTGGCCCGGAGAGATAAATCGGCTGCCCGACGTAGCTCGTCGACTACGTCGGGGGTAATTCCCCCTCCCTCATCGATGTCCCCCAAAAGCTCTGCCTGGTAGGCCTGCAGCACGCCCATGGTGTGGAGGCATGCCGCAGCCTGGCCCGAGGCCTGATAAGCTTTGCCCACAAAGCTAGATGTAATCCTGACGGGCTTGGTGGGCGGTGTCGGGGCCTTTAGGGGCGATGCCGATTGTGGAGAGAGATAGCTAGCAAGCGTCTCCTCTACTTTTGGCATCGTCCCATAACCGTGCTCTTTGAGCCCCACTATCGATGCATAGTACGTGGTTTGAGCACTATGCACACGATAGGAGGCCGGTTTCTTCCAGGACCTCGACACCTCAGTGTGGAGGTCGGGAAAAAACGGGAGACCCCGACGAGGAGGCTGTGCTCGCGAGGGCAGGAAGCGCTCATCGAGCTTGCTTTTAGGACGAACGTACTGCTTTTCCGCTGGCCAATCTATATTTAACTTGGCCACGGCGCGAGTTAAAACGTCCACCAGCTCCTCATAAGCAGGAGAGTGGGATGGCGAGTCCTCACTTTCTGCAAGATCGGTGCTCCCCATATCCAACTCCTCGGAGCTGGATACGTTGAGTACCGGTGCTTCACCCGGTGTGGAAGGAACCGCAAGGTGTGCTTCCAAACACTGAGAAAAAGCACTGGACCTGTCAGGTGAGGGCTGAGATAGGGCGGGGCCCGTCTCAAACACCTCTGACAGATCCATTTGCGATCCCCAAGATCTGGATCGACGCTGTGCCTCGGCAGCAGCGGGATCCGAACCCTGGGGAACGCGAGCCTGAGCGCTCTCATCAAACAGCGCCAGGCGGGAGCGGAGCGTCCGCAATGGAAGATGAATGCAATGCTCACAGCCAGCACCCTCGAGTGCTGACCGGGCATGCTCCGCTCCCAAGCAGGCAACACAAAGATCATGTGTATCCCCACCCGAGATGTAACGTGGGCAGGGATGAACACAAGATCTAAACTGCTTTTCAGCCATAATATAGATATATATAAGTGACAGACAACACCAAATAAGACATACGAGATACACAGAGCGCGACTGAAGACACAGAAGCTGGCGTTGCTTTGTTTGAGCGTGCTTTATAGCTTCCTGGCCGTGACGTCACCTGTTTCTGACGTCTCGACACACCATTGGACTGATTTCACACGTGCTTCATGACGACATCACGCGTTGCGTTCCCAAAGCGTCAATTTCTCGACGCAACGCGAGTTCCCTTGAAAGGGAACTCGCAATTGCGAGATATAAAGTCTGAGAAAAATGTCAGGATCGCGAAAAAAATTCTGACTTTATTTCGCAATTGCGAGTTTATATCTCTCAATTCTTACTTTTTTACTCAAAATTGCTGATATAAAGTCGCAATTGCGAGTTATAAAGTCTGAGTAAAAGTCATAATTGCAAAAAAAATCTGTGATTGCCAGTTTATATCACACAATTCTGAGAAAATTTTGAGAATTTTGAGATGTAAACTTTAAATTGTTCAAAAAATTCAGAATTGTGAGATAAAAACAATTATCTTTTAATTTTTTTATTCCATGGCGGAAACAAGCTTCCATAGTTGCCTCTTCTGTCAGACACAGTTTAAGTAAAGAGTGCCTGAGAAAAACCTGATTCAGTATCTATCTGCTGTTAGATATTATATTATTGTTATACTGTTATATTTATTTGACCCTTTCCATGTCTTGTATGAGTGGCGGTTTTGGCCAGAATATGAAGTTGCAATGCGGACTACATTTCATGCCAAATCTTTTTTAAGTTCTTAAGAGTAGTTCTTAAATCTTAAGACTAGAGTTGAAGAAAAGTTTAAAATATTCTTAAGAAGCCTAAAAGTTTCCTTCATTTGTATATCTGTGAAACTCTATGCAATATAAACATGAATGTGGCTCTGTAGTGTCTGTGTTGCCGATAGCAGACTCACAGTGGAGCGAGGCGTGGTGACGATCTAAATCGACCAATTACGTCCATTCATCCCTCGTTCATCACTCTGTTTGTCTGTCGAATGTTTGCTGACGGATCAGAGCCGTGGATCCATTCCAGCGCTTTTCCACATGATTAGATGGAACTAATTATTCTCACATCTCACGCTCAGTCTGGAATAAACTAATTACCCGTCTCTTAATGAAGGGAGAAAGGATTCCTGCAAGAATTCCTGCAAACGCCTTTCTGATCCGCACTCATCTAAAAATTTAGTTGGAAGTTAATTGGATGTCCAGAAGACTGAAAAAAAGACCTGCAATAACAGAAAACAAAGCAAAAACATATATGCTAAAAAATGTGGTGCGAGACATTTGTTTTACCGTAGGGAGCAGCACATTGCTGTTAATTGCTTGCTTGATTAATAGATCTGATTAAACGAGAGCAGTGATTAACATATGTGACCAGAAGAGAGGAAGCTGATGTAATTATAACACAAATCATTAATGTAAATATGAAAACAGGATTATGTCGGTTATCTAATGGACAGGGATGGACCTGCCCACAGCAAATAATTATGTGTATAAAACAGCCTACAATCTAGCACCCGATAATTTACTCACCCCCATGTCATCCAAGATGTTTATGTTTTTCTTTCTTCAGTTAAAAAGAAATTAAGGTTTTTGAGGAAAACATTCCAGGATTTTTCTCCATATAGTGGACTTTAACAGGGACCAATGGGTTAAAGGTCCAAATTGCAGTTTCAATGCAGCTTCAAAGGTCCAAAGGTTCAAACACAATCCCAGATGAGGAATAAGAGTCTTATCTAGCGAAATGATCTACCATTTTCTAAAGAAAAAAAAAATTATATACTTTTTAACCACAAATGTTCGTCTTGCACTGCTCTGCGATGCTCCACGCATTATGTAATCACGTTGGAAAGGTAATGCGTGACGTAGGTGGAAGTACCGCAGTAGGGTGAAAAACTCCAGCTCATTTTCTCCTCCAACTTCAAAATCATCTGACGTTGTTTTACCTTTTTTTTTTGTTTAGGCCGTTTGACTTAATCTTTGCACGTTCGCTTTGTAGACACTGGATCTGTACTTCTGCTTACGCCACGCATGACCTTTCCAACGTGATTACGTAATGCGTGGCGCATCACAGAGCTAGTGCAAGACGAGCATTTGTGATTAAAAAGTATATAATTTTTTTTTTTTTTAGAAAATGACCGATCGTTTTGCTAGATAAGACGCTTATACCTCGTCTGAGATCGTGTAGAGGCCACTGAAGCTGCAATTTGGACCTTAAACCTGTTGAACCCCACTGAAGTCCACTATATGGAGAAAAATCCTGGAATGCTTTCCTCAAAAACCTTAATTTTTTTTCGACTGAAGAAAGAAAGACAAACATCTTGGATGACATAGGGGTGAGTAAATTATCAGGAAATTTTAATTCTGATTCTAATCTTTTAATAATAATAATAATAATTAAAGCTGCAAGCAGCATTTATCGGGGTTCAAGTATTTAAGGCCTTTAAGCACATATGTGTGAAAAGATATTAAGTTTTATTTAGCAAGCATGTAACAACTTAAATCATAGAAGGAACAGATCATTTACAGCCAATACAGGCAATTTACCATAGGAAATGTATGGTTTTTAAAGCTTTTTAACAGTTATAGCGCCATCTATGGTCCGATCTCCACCAATTTTTTTGGTGTCCATACATACAGTTGAAAAAAAAGTATGTGAACCACTTGCAGAATCTGAAAATGTTAATAATTTTAACAAAATAAGGGAGATCATACAAAATGCAAGGACACTAAGGACAATTGAGGGACTCAAACACAACTTTTAAAAAAGGTTCAAACATTCACTGATGCTCCAGAAGGAAACATGATGCATTAATAGATGGGGGGTGAAAACTTTTGGAATTTGAAGATAAAGGTAAATTGTATTTAATTTGTCTTCCGGGAAACATGCAAGTATCTTCTGTTGCTTCCGAAGGGCAGTACTAAATGAAAAAAATAAAAAATTTGGACCTCTTCATCCTGTTCAAAAGTTTTCACCCCCCGACTCGCAATGCATCGTGTTTCCTTCTGGAGCATCAGTGAATGTTTGAACCTTTTTTAATAGTTGTGTTTGAGTCCCTCAGTTGTCCTCCACGTGACAAGATGGATCTCAAAATCATTCAGTCACTGCTGTAAAGGGTTCAAATATGCAAAAGATGCTGGAAAACTGAAGAATTTTTGGGACCTGGAGATTTTTTCTGAAGAACAGAGCTCAGTTTAACTGCTCAGAATAAACAAGAGACTCATGAAGAACTATCACAAAACAAAAAAACAGTCGTAGATCATCCAGGTAACCACACACAGTATTAAGAATCAGTGGTTCACAAACTTTTGAACTGGGTCATTTTAATAAATTCAGCAATTTTTTTTTTGTCTTATTGATTATATGTAAACATATTTTATGTAAAATATCTTACTCTTATTTTGTTAAACTTTTGCACATTTTCACAGATTCTGCAAGTGGTTCACATACTTTTTCTTGCAACTGTATGTGTGTCAAATTTGGGGAAAATATCTCATTTCGTTTTGAAGTTATAAACACACTATATTTGAGAGCATAAAAAAAGAACCATGAGTGAATTTGATTGGATTTTTTTGTTACTTCCTATAAAAATGTTGACATTTGGCCTAGAAATTTTAGTTCACAAGCTATGGTTCAGTGTTTCCTATGCTGGTTTCGTCTCGAACGGTTTCTGATATTCGCAAAAGTTTTTTAAGTGTTAAATTACAATGTTGCACAAACTATAAGATGTCTGGTATCGTTGGACTTGGCAAGGATTCAGGAGTCTAAGAACGTGACTCCGATGAAAATAAGTCAAACACACCCAAAGTTATATACATTTTCATCCAAAACAGGCAATTTACCATTGAAAATATATCGTTTTTAAAAGCTTTTTAACAGCTTTATAGCACCACCTATGGTCCGATCTTCATGAAAGTCGGCATGCTTCTTTAGAGTCATATGCTGCATATGCTCACTTAATTTCGTGAAATTCAGAGTTTTCATTTAGGATTTATTGGCTTTTGAGTATATTTTGCCACGCCCATTTTGTAAATGAACCTGTTATAATGACCCAAAGGGTAAAGTTAAACTTTTTTTTGATAACTATTGATCAGGAGAGTCCAGAGAATTTTACTGCACTGGATTAGTTCCGATCAGATGAAAAACCTAGGACTAGTTCTCAAAAGTAGGTTTTTCACATAATCGTGAATATTTAATGAACGATTTGATTGACAGCAGTGGTTCTTGAGGCAAAGTTGGTTAGTATGAGGGGATCTATCAAATTATATGCATATTGTGTGGATCTGTGAAACACCACATGATTACAGAGACGTAAAACTCTGAGTAGCAA
The DNA here is from genome assembly GCA_037101425.1 of Elopichthys bambusa. Classification (NCBI taxonomy): domain Eukaryota; kingdom Metazoa; phylum Chordata; class Actinopteri; order Cypriniformes; family Xenocyprididae; genus Elopichthys; species Elopichthys bambusa. Next base: position 6,572,692 of record CM074455.1, read on the forward strand.
TGAAGACTACTACAAAGTTTCAAGTCTCTAGGCCTTACGGTTTGGTCTGCACGATTCGTTTTAGGGAAGAAGAAAAATAATAAAAATCCTTACAATAAGGTTTCAGCACTTCGTGCTTGAACCCCTGATAATACATATTAAACACTTAAAATTATTAGGTTAAACATTTATATTTAACATGTATCTCTCTCTCACACACACATTAAATTTAAAAAAATGATTTGACATTTAAAATGTATCAATTTAATAGAATATAAATCAGATTATATTTAATATGATATAATTTTATATAATATATATATATATATATATATATATATATATATATAATATAAAGCAGACCCTAGTCTAGTCGACTGGACAAACCCGGTATCCCTGTGGCCAGTCCATTCCTGGCAATGGGAGCAAATACGACCTGTCTGTCTTTAGATCAGCCATCAAATATCTAGGGCTGTTCTGTCGGGCTGACAAGGGCATGCTGGTGATTAGGTCACAGGTCGTAGAGGCGAAATGTAGCTCATTTTGCTTGGACAGGGGCGCCGCTAGCATTTTTGAGCCCTATGAAAGAATATGAGGTTGGAGCCCCTACCGCACCCATTCCGCACCAAACATACAAGTCAACCTAGCTATCCAAAATCTTTGTCTGCAATTTAATGATTACTTTTGCTATTGCTTTTGACCTCTAGATATCAGTATTTAGTCAGAGACCTACCATAACTATAGCACTAGCAGATGATAATGTAATTGATAAATGATAATTTACATTATGCAAATGTAAATGTAATTGAAAAATACAGTACAGTAATCAAATATTCATATTCATACATTCTTATACAAAACCAATTGTTTAGTCAAAGATTCATGAAGGTCCATATTTTAAACCTTTTTCTAACTTGTACTCTAAAATAACAGTTCTTGTAATTGTTAACTGTAGCATTTGTTACAATAAGGATATAATTACAGGTAGAAACTATAGATACAACATGCCACAGTTGTAATATACATCTTTAATGAAAAATATATTCCCTTAACAGATTATCTATTATAAATTCTACAACTAGTCCAAATTTGCCACAATAGAACGTGATAAATTCTAGTAAACGTGGTCTTCGTGAGTTTAAAAAGCTTTTCATCAGTCATTTTAGTGGCTGTTTTAGATCATGTTAGACTATCCTCAATAGAATCCAACCGGCTCGTGCAAATCTTAACACTTTTGTAGCACGCTGGTGAACGCACGCCACTCATGCAAAATCAAACAATTGGGCTTCAGTCAGTCAAGCTCTGAATGCATGATGTATACAATAAATTAATAGCCTGATGATTCTACGTTTCGGTGTGGGCGTTCAGAGTACCGGCAACATGTGAGAAGTGCCAGTGAGCGAGAAGTGCCGGTGCCGGCGCGGCGCGTACCGGCCTACTTCGAGCACTGACTGTTACTACTAATAAAACTGATCTCTGGAGGCCCCAAAAGTGCATGGGCCCTTAGAATTGTCCTAACTTTTCCCCCCTTAGCGGCGCCCCTGTGCTTGGACATATGTGTCCTTTAATTAGCAAAAATACATAATCTTAAACTCACAGACCCAGGTTTTTTCTCTCATCACTGAGCCATTTGCTCCCTGGTGCATTTTTAAACCACCTTTAGCAAATACAAACAGACATTTTCCATGAGAGGTATCTGGGGACAATCGTTTTCCTCTTTCAATTTTTTTTTTACACAGCAATTCAGCATAAAGTTGCATTCAGGGCACAATTGGGAGATGAAAAGGAGGATGCAGTGCAGAAGTTCACAGACAGGGCTAATACTGAGCAAGAGAGACAGAAACTCAAGGGAAGTGTTCGGAAAACAATAACATGCAAAGTACGAACGATTACAAAGGGCACAGCGAATTTTAATCAAAACAAAAACGCGCTGATAATTGCTGCCGAGTGAATTGCGCGGCTCTGTGTGAATGCGCCTGTTGTCTTCGCAGCGATGGTTTTGCTCTCTGCCGCTGCTTGACATTGATAATGAAATGCAAAGATGTGAATGCACAAATGTGTCAATCCTTTGCTAGTCAATAAACCTTTGAGCTGAACAACAACCCAGGGGAATAGCGATTAAGCAAGAAATTCTTCTTTTTTTCCCCTCAAAGAAATGAAAATTCTGTCATCATTTACTCACCCTCATGAAGTTCCAAACCTGAATGATGTTCTTTCTTCTGTGGAACAAAAAAATAAGAATATTCATTCATTAAATATTCATTTAGGTATTCAAACTAAACAGTGTCCTTGCTTAAATACTTTTCTAAAATGCAGCAACAGGCTAAGATAACAATTAATAATGGTGGCATTTTGCTATTATGTGTTGGCAGTATCCCAGGAAAAAACTCTGGTTGTATTGTGGGTCAACGTTCCAAGAGCAAAGCTCTGTGAACTGCCCTTCTGCTCCATAATTAATCTTAAACGTGTGAATTTTGGCCATTCATTTACAAGACAGCTGCATTTTGGGGGGTCTGAAAATGCAAACTTTTGAAAATGGGTTTCAAAGTGCAATTTTTGAAAGCTATACCATTATTGTCAACATGTAAACTACAAAAATGTGAATTTGTGAAGATGGTGATATCATGCGCATACGTACATGTTCTATAGGCGTGTAGTGTTTACAAAGTGACATTGCCAACTGCTGGACTACAGAATACAGCGTTTTTAGTCATTTTCGCAGGTCCGTGTGAACGAGGATCATTTTGACAACAGTGTCATCTGTAGTCGAAAATAAGAAAATCCATTTTTATTACATCGTTGTTGTGTACATGTACACCAAAGCAGATGGCCACAGCAAAGTTCATCAGAGCTGTGACATCACCAAGGGAAATGAACATATGTGAAGCAGGAAACAAGCATCCAGAAAGGGCTTTAAAATACAGGCCCAAAAACCATGTCCAAATACACCAATCAGGCATAACAGACAGGTGAAGTGAATAACGCTGATTTTCTCTTCATCACGGCACCTGTTAGTGGGTGGGATATAGTAGGCAGCAAGTGAACATTTTGTCCTCAAAGTTGAAGTGTTAGAAGCAGGAAAAATGGGCAAGCATAAGGATTTGAGAGAGTTTGACAAGGGCCAAATTGTGGCTAGAGGACTGGGTCAGAGCATCTCCAAAACTGCAGCTCTTGTGGGGTGTTCCCGGTCTGCAGTGGTCAGTATCTATCCAAAGTGGTCCAAGGAAGGAACAATGGTGAACCGGCGACAGGGTCATGGGCGGCCAAGGCTCACTATAGCACGTGGGGAGTGAAGGCTGGCCCGTGTGGTGTAGCTCAAATTGCTCAAGAAGTTAATGCTGGTATTGATAAAAAAGGTGTCAGAATACACAGTGCATCACAGTTTGTTGCGTGTGAGGCTGCATAGCCTCAGACCAGTCAGGGTGCCCATGCTGACCCGTCCACCGCCGAAAGCACCAACTGCGAGCATCAGAACTGGACCACGGAGCAATAGAAGAAGGTGGTCTGGTCTGATGAATCACGTTTTCTTTTACATCACATGGATGGCCGGGTGCGTGTGCGTCACTTACCTGGGCACATGGCACCAGGATGCACTATGGGAAGAAGGCAAGCCGGCGGAGGCAGTGTGATGTTTTGGACAATGTTATGCTGGGAAACCTTGGGTCCTGCCATCCATGTGGATGTTACTTTGACACGTACCACCTAGCTAAGCATTGCTGCAGACCATGTACACCCTTTCATGGAAACGGTATTTTCTGGTGGCTGTGGCCTCTTTCAGCAGGATAATGCGCCCTACCACAAAACAAAAAATGGTTTAGGAATGGTTTGAGGAGCACAACAAGAAGTTTGAGGTGTTGACTTGGCCTCCAAATTCCCCAGATCTCAATCCATTGAGCATCTGTGGGATGTGCTGAACAAACAAGTCCGATCTATGGAGGCCCCACCACGCAATTTACAGGACTTAAAGCATCTGCTGCTAACAACTTGGTGTCAGATTTCACAGCACACCTTCAGGGGTCTAGTGGCCAGCAGCCATATCACCAGGTAGCCCAAGACTGGTTGCCCACTGAAGCTAAGCAGGGCTGAGCCTGGTTAGTACCTGGATGGGAGACCTCCTGGGAAAACTATGTTGCTGCTGGAAGAGGTGTTAGTGAGGCCAGCAGGGGGCGCTCACCCTGTGGTCTGTGTGGGTCCTAACACCCACATATAGTGATGGGGACACTATACTGTCAAAAAGCACCGTACCTTCGGATGAGACGTTAAACCGAGGTCCTGACTCTCTGTGGTCGTTAAAAATCCCAGGATGTCCTTCGAAAGGAGTAGGGGTGTAACCCTGACATCCTGGCCAAATTTGCCCATTGGTCTCTGTCTATCATGGCCTCCTAATCATCCCCATACACTGATTGGCTTCATCACTCTGTCTCCACCAATAAGCTGGTGTGTGGTGGGCGTTCTGGCGCAATATAGCTGCTGTCGCATCATCCAGGTGGATGCTGCACATTGGTGGTGGTTGAGATTCCCCCTTCCATATGTAAAGTGCTTTGAGTACCCAGAAAAGCACTATATAAATGTAAGGAATTATTATTATTATTAGTGGAGTCCATGCCTTGAGGGATCAGGGATGTTTTGGCAGCAAAAGGGGGGACCAACACAATATGCCTGATCAGTGTATAATGACACTACATTTTACCACTAAACATTTTTTTGTTCTCTTCTTCTCTGTATTACATTTAAACTCTAGTTTATATATATATTTAAATATATTTTCGACGTTGATCCAAACTGATTTTTCTTCTCTCCTCTTAAATATTTCAATTACATTCATTAAAAACAGTCAGGCACAAGTAAAATGAGTAGAGCCACGTCTCGTAGGTATTTGTCTCTGAGCACAGCACTTGAAAACAGAACTGCTGTGCTCACTGATGAACACAATGAGGCAGCCAGTGAAATTTATTCACACTGCAACATGCACTACGTCCAGCTGCTTTAGATCAGCTAGACTCTCAGAAAAAAAAGGTACAGTACATAAGCTGTACAATTTCAAAGGGTACATCTTTGTACCTAAAGAGTGCATTTTAGTACCCTAAAGGGTTAGTTAGTCATTAATTACTCACCCGCATGTCGTTTCACACCCGTAAGACCTTCGTTCATCTTCAGAACACAAATTAAGATATTTTTCATAAAATCCAATGGCTCAGTGAAGCCTGCATTGCCAGCAAGATAATTAACACTTTCAATATCCAGAAAGCTACTAAAGACATATTTAAACCAGTTCATGTGACTACAGTGGTTCAACCTTAATGTTATGAAGCGACGAGAATACTTGTCCACTGATTCGAAACAAAAGATTCGTAAAGCTTTGAAGCTTCATGAAGCAGTGTTTTGAAATCGCCCATCACTAGATATTGTTGAATAAAATCATTATTTTGTTTTTTTGGTGCACAAAAAGTATTCTCGTCACTTCATAACATTAAGGTTGAACCACTGTAGTCACATGAACTGTTTTAAATATGTTTTTAGTAGCTTTCTGAAAGTGTTAATTATCTTGCTGTCAATAGAGGCCTCACTGAGTCATCGGATATTATCAAAAATATCTTAATTTGTGTTCTGAAGATGAACGAAGGTCTTACGGGTGTGGAACGACATGAGGGTGAGTAATTAATGACAGAAATTTCATTTCTGGGTGAACTAACCATTTAAAGCTGTGTACCAAAAGTATATATATATATATATATATATATATATATATATATATATATATATATATATATATATATATATATATTAGTACCTAAATGTTACATATGTTTGTAAATGTTACAAATATTACATACAACTTTTTAAAGTCTACTGTCCCAGTGACAGTTTTTATACCCCCTTTTTTTCTGAGAGTGTAGGAAAGAACATTTCATGTACCTTTTCTCAATTCACTCACATCTAATTCTGTCTTATTATTCAAAACAACTGGTTGAGCCATTCACACTCTAAATACTGAATCAACCATCCACGCACAGAAAGCTAATGTTGTTTTGAAAGCAGTAACACACACACACAAATATGTTTTCCCAAAGTTTGAAGCATGAAGTATGTAATTTAAAATATAAGACAGGGTTACTGTTATCAATTTTTGTGCTTATAATTTAACATCTCATTTTAACAAAGCACCTTTGTGAAAAAAAAGTAAGGAGACAACAGAGAAAAGACAATGATAGTTTATTTGTAACCTTATCTTGTGTATGAACTACAAACTCTGATTTCTATAATCGATCTCCATCTCTTTTTTTTTTTTTAAAGGTCATGAAATAATGTTTACATGAAAATCAATCCAGTCGTCTTTTACAGCATATCTCGCTCTCTCTCTTTTTTTTTTTTTTTTTTTTTAATCTTTTAGAACAGGTTGGCACATGTAAAATTAAAATTTAAAAAGTTTTTGTTTTGTTTTTTTTTTGTTTTTATTTTCAAAATTTATTTTTATAGAAATCTACCACTAGAACAGCATTCCCTCTCAGAGACGAAAAGAAAGAAGTCACGTGGAACGGAGAGAAAAGCATCTCGTTCCCTCTTTAACCGAAACCCAAAACACAGATGTGTTTACATGATGGGACAGAACAAACAAACAAACAAACAAAAACTTTTCCCCAAAATTGACAGTTTAAGACAATGATCCAAATCTTCAAGATAAACAAATAAAATGCTGAACTAAAAGCAACACTCAACGCAATAACTTGGTTTACATTTGTGCTAAACTCCATTGGCAATAAGGATCTTCTTTTGCTGTAATGAACCTATGTTCGGATTAACGTCAATTTCAGTGACAACACAAAATAAAATCAGAAAGACAAGGAAATTAATTAAGATTCGAAAGAGCAGCATATTCGAATGAAGAACAGTCTTTTTTTGCACGCTTGTATATCTTGATTAGAAAATGTACCAGATGGCCTTTGCTTCTAGTGGGCAGGAGGTATGCTCAAAAACTTTTTTGTAATGAACTGAAATAGCAAAGCTGACAACCATAATTGCATTAGATCTTTAAAAATCAGAGTGCATCTGGTGTGTGAACAAAATACGATACTGAAAGGTTCACCAAATGCCACATGGTATCAGTTGGCATCTGTATTAAGACCAAAAAAGCAAGAGAAAAATCTTCCTGTCAGTCCCCTGTGCATTTGCATTAATTATGAATGGCCAAAACGAAATGCTACGAATCTGAATAAAATGTCACAGGTTTATTGGTTTACTTCAAATTACCTATAGCCCTCTAGATTGCTTTATAGATTAAATGATGCACTTCAAATGAGTCCACTTTGGCTCTTTCACCCAGCCTCGCTCTCCCATTTGACTCTGAATACATTTACAGTGTCAAGTCAATGTCTGTTGGCTACTCACCGCCCCCACCCGCCCCGTCCAAGGTCATTGGTTTCTATAGTGACCGTCTCAGGCCATTCTGATTTCATAAATTAATTCATAATCTCAAGTCATTCCCCCTGCAGCCAAAGACTACAGCATGTGTAAAGCCAAAGATGGATGTATCATTCTCGGTCTGTACCGAAAATAAATAAAGTTGATTGAATACGATTTAGAAGTTTAAAAAGAATTGCATAACTGCCTATAAAAAGACTGACAGCGCAGAATGTTGGAATACAGAATATGGAGTGAAAAAAGAACTAGTGAGAGGAATCTACAGAATCTATAAAGACACACCTGTGGCTTCTTTGGAAGCCTTAGATCTGACTTTGCCCTGTTATTTAGGGTTCTATGTCTGGCTTTTTAGACCATCCCAGAATTAATTCATTCAACTGTATCCATGGAGAGCACCAAGAAAAAATGGATTGCAATGGAAATGGTGCTATGTCAGTACCATCTCTATGCTTTTGTCATTCCAATCTGTCAACCTTTGAATAAAGGCCTACCGTCTTCGGCCCCCTGCCCATATAGCATTTGGCATAGAATGAGTGTGCTGCATCTGTGTATGAGTATTGGGAAACTCTAGTAGGGTATCAAGGATGAACTGCCACAAGAACTTACAATGTTGTTTGCTATGTTAAAGAAGATGCAGAAAACTGTTTAAGAACATATAGCTTATTTTAAGCAGAAGATGCCTCAAAATGCAATTAAAAGCAAGTGGGCCGACCCCAAATGCTAACTTAATCCATAAATCTTCTAGTCCAAGCACAGAAATTATTCAAAATTGCCCTGCATGCATCAAATAGACATGTGTTCCTGACATTTGGCCCGGTTTTAAATAGGAACATGTTTCCAGGGCTCTTTGTTCTAAATTTTAGAGTAGAGAAGCCAGGTATACATCTGCATATAATTTGTAGCAGCCATCCCTGCTGAAAAATGATCTGGTTTAAGCTTGTCTCCCAACCTGTCCAATTGAAAAAGTGCCCAAAACCCCTCTAAAACTAGCCAACAGATGGGCCTGACCAGGCTTGGAGACCAAACATGACCAGCAAACCAGCTTAATCTGGTTTAAAAAGCTTATTTTTCAGCAAGGGTAACTGAATAATGCAATATTGTCAAATATCACTAATTAAGGGGAGTCAAACAATGAATCATTTAGAATTAACGTGATCACTTTAAACAATTATGGTGTGGGAAGATGACAATCTATAACCTAATATTTTAAAAGTATTGACACTAAAAGTGAATTTTGAGGTTTCGGACAGATGGACAGTTTCAGATTCAGCTGCAAATGACTTTGAATTGGGTCCACACATACAAAACAACAGATTTAAACAGAGTTTAAAAGCAAATTAGTAAACCAACAACTCATAAAATAACTTTAAAAAACATGGAGAAATAATTGCTGGAAAAATAATTGCTGATTACATCTTTTCTTGATTAAACCACAATAGTTATTTTCCTTAAATAAATAACTTCTGTTATGTAAAGACACTTTTGAAACTGTTGACGTACACTCAACTCCCAATGTCCTTTTCTACCCATCAACATCCTTCTTATACGTCTTGCATCGGTCTACTGTCTTTGTTTCAACAATCTTCAAAATCGATATGTCACATACTGTTCCTTAAGAGTTTTAGAGGTCTTTTTTTTTTCTTCGTTTAATCCCCATTATGAAAAGCAGTTCAGATCTGGGTTTCTTGTACATTGTCTTTTGAGCTGGCCCGAATTAGCAAAGGTTCGTGGGCAGAGCTGTGTATAGAATTGATGGTGGAGGCATGGTTGTACACAGTCTTGTAAGCAGTGTAATGATTCAGGTGCTCATGCTCCAGTTGGGGAAGAGCAAGGTGGCCCTGCATGGTAGGTCCACCCGTTACGCAATCCTCATCCATGTTGATAATCTCAATGGATCGTGTCGGTGCATTGTGGTTCTGCTGGTGATGCTGTTTGCGCATTTTATAAAAGATGATCAGCATGACGGCCGCCATAAGCGTGATGGCTACAAAGCAACCGATGATGATCTTAGTGGTCTTCATGACCTCATCCAAGGTGTTGAGGGAGCCGTCGATCAGGGCCGTGACAGGGATGGTGTAGGTCTTGTCGGTGGCCTTGGTGGACATTGGCGTCCGTGCTGTGGTGGTGGTAGTGGTGGTGAAGGAAGGTGGTAAGGTCTCCCAAATTCCAGAAGAAGGAGTGGGACCACCTTTCTGCTGTACCGTTGGGTGGCCCTCATCATGTGATGCTTCTGTGGTCTCGACGGTAACTGTAGTGAAGTAACTGAAGTTGCTGTTCTCTGTCGAGGACACATTGAGCGTAGCCGAGGCTGTTGTGTTGCCTGCTGAGTTGCTCACCATACAAGTGTATGTTCCAGTGTCCTGCATTGTGACATTGGTAAAGTTTAACGTCCCATCATTGAGCACGGAAATGCGTACTTTGTACGCCCCGTGAGTCATGATAGACCCATTGGGCGTGATCCAGCTGACTGAGGTCAAAGAATTTGCTCGACATTTCAGTTCTGCTGCCATTCCCTCAGTCACGTTCAGGTCCGCTGGTGGCTCCACGATCACCGGTGCATAACAATGGAAATAGTTCTGGTCGAGTTCGCCAATGTAGCGCCCTTTGTGGCTAGTAGGTGATGCACAGCGGGCACAGCAACTGGTATTGGCCGGCACCATTTCCTTTAGCCACCAGCTGAGCCAGAGGATGTCACAGTTGCAATTCCAGGGGTTGTGGTGCAAGTGTACCCTCTCCAAGTGGTGTAGTGGGGTGAAGAGGTCATGAGGCAGGAGGGTAAGGTTATTGTGGGCCAAATTGAGCTCCACAAGGGACTGAAGATCATCAAAGGCATTTCTCTCGATCGTCTGGATCTGCGCATGCATCATCCACAGTTTCTGTAAGTGGACGAGGCCTTTGAAAGAACCTGGCCTAATTATAGAGAGCTGGTTTCCTGACATCTCCAACTCATCCAAACGAACAAGAGGAATGAGGTTGGGGATCTCTTTCAAGTTGCACATGCCCAGGTTCAGGTACCGCAAGTTGCTTAGGCCTTCAAAGGCACCTTCTGAGATATAAGAGAGCCTTTTCAACTCGCCCAAGTCTAGCCTTCGCAGCGATGGTACACGGTTGAAGGCATAAGAGGGTATACTCTCAATAGGGTTATTCCTCAACCAAAGCTCCTTAAGTTTGGACAGGTACTCGAAAGCCCCATTGGGGATTGTGGTTAAACGGTTATCGAAGAGCTCCAGAGTGTTGAGGTTGGCCAGCCCATTGAAAGCTCCGATTTCAATGTTGCGGATATGGTTTTTGCTGAGCTGCAGGATCTCCAGGTGCCTCAGATGCTTGAAGCTGTCAACCTTAATCACCTGGATGAGGTTCTCCTGAAGGTTCAGGTACCTTGTGTTGGTGGAAATACCATCAGGTACATCTCGAAGGCCACGTCGCGTACAAATGACCTTGCTGAACTGGTTGCTACAAGAGCAGACGGAGGGGCAGGTCTGCGCTCGCACCAGGCCAGCCACCACCAGAAGCTGCAAGGCCAGTGACAGCACGAACAATGGGTCGGACAGGGCCCGGTTCCACCTAGGACCTCTCATCGTCTGCTGCATCAGGGAGGAGGTCATCTTGTTTATCATTCATAATTCGCTGACAGGTTCTCCACTCTTTGGGAAGGGTTTTATTAGGCCAAACTGCAAAAAAAAAGAGAGAGAGAGAGAAAGAACCATGTAAGGTTTGGAATACTACTGTAGACAACACTGACTGACGCCAATCAATGCTAATACAGATATATACAAAAGATAAATACTAAATTGTCAATCTTACTGAGTTTTAGTTGCTTATTTGCACATACTCTTTAGTGCCGGATTCACTAAATTAATTGTGCAAATTAGCCAAATATACTGCAATTAAAGCTGTGCTGCAATATGCATGCTGCAAATCTCCAACAAAAAGTGTCTAATATATAAGTAAATTGGGAAAAACTAGGGGAAAAAGAATTAGCACTGCAATCTTGAGAACATTTTTGTCACATTAACACACAAACACAGACTGTATAGCCACACAAGTCCCTTTAGCCCAGTGGAAGTGAATCACAAACAAAACATTTTCACACACACGCACTATAGGTGACCTTGGAAGAGTGTTTCATATCCATTTCATTTTTTTTGGAGTGCGTGTGGTGTCTGTGAGTTCATGTCTTTGCACGCACACCTCTCTCAATCTAAGCCACATAAAGCTGCACCACAATATTGGGTCTGCTTTCTCTGTTTCCTCCTCTCCTCAGCCAGGGAGATATGAGCTGCCTTGTCTGTCCATGTCACTTTATTTATTCTTGCAGAGGAGGCATAAATAAAAGCATGGCTTCCCACCTACTGATCCTTCAATCAACCCTACATATCTAAAGCGTTCGGCTCTCAGAGATACTTAAAGAGGTGTGTGACCAGACTGAGAATGAAACCTGGGACAGGAAGTGTGTAAACAGATGCAAGTTGCACCCTCTTGCTCCCTCAGCTGAGTATGTGACTCATTTTAGTGTCTATTCTGAAAGGAATTGGTCAGGTCAACTAGTTCACTAGTCATCAACCAACCAACTAGTCAATTAAGTCTAGATTTAGAGAGTCTTTTCCCCCCCCCCCCATACTTTTGTTTTAGCTTTAGCATTTTTAGCATTAACTTACTTCTGTATTTATGCATTTGGCAGATGTTTTTATTTTAAAAAATGCTTTTATCCTTGCACTCAAGGTACTATATATATTTTTCCAGTTCATGCACTCCCTGATAACCAAAGTCACAACCTTAGCATTGCTAGTGGCATGCTAGTTTAAAAACACAATTTCTCTGACAGGTTGTTAGCGTGCTGTCAGCTTGTTACACAAAAAAAAAAAAAAAAAAGAGAAAGAAAAAGAAAAAGAAAAAGAGTTTTGAAAACTTGTATTGAGACCCTGTTGGCCTCTGTCCAAACTTTTTTGAATACAAGAATGAGTCTAATTTAATCTAGTCATTCAAGACAACGGCTAAACGATTAAGAAAATGTGTTGCTAATAAACATAGCATAGCATCTCTGTAGACACTTTAGACACTAGAAAAGCTCCTCACAGTTGGTTTTGTAGGACCTGAAAGAGAACTGTTGAACATAGATGTGGGCATTACAACACCATGTAGACAGCATTGCAAAACTGTTTGTACAACTTTTCACTCTCTCGATTGCCTTTCCTTATCCTCTCGGCAGGGTGCTGGTCTTAACCTAATAATGACTGCCATAACAATCAATTCTTTCATCGCAAATCTACTTGAACTGCTGCCATGAAGTCTTCTAGACTGCTGGTGAGGATCACACATGAATCTCAACTGCGTTATCACTAAACATTTTAAAGGAGAATGACTTTCAGTAGTTAAACGATATGCCCATTTTTACTTCATTTAATTGAATTTCATGGAGAGATAATTGTAATATATATCTTGCGTGTAAATGATCAATTACAACAAAAAGATAAATCTTTAACTTCACAAATCTTAAAAAAAAAAAAAAAAATCCTAGAGAATCTCTGCTGGATTCAAGTACAGGGTCCAGTTTATCTTCACTGATTTGATTTTACACTAATAAAATTGCATAACACAATCTAGGTTGCTCCAAGGAGAGAGAGACAGAGAAAGAGAGGGGAGCGAACAAAAAAGCTCTCCACAAAAATCCTGCTGCTTCTCAAACAATAAGCCTGGCAAAATTGGATTTCGTGTGGGAAGGGAATTAGATGAAAAAAATGATAAACAAAAAATAAGATTATGAAATGAATACATTTTTAAACTTCTGGCCCAGTAAGAGATGATGAAGCAGGCGGCAAACGATTCAGCAGTGAGGGAGGTTCAGAAGAGGATCAAGTGGCGGAAGCCTTGAAAGGTGTGAGGTGTAACAAAGTGAATTAATTTTTTCAAATAACATGAAAGTGAATGCCATTGCTGCTGACAACAATGCGGCTGTGTGCTTCTTTGCACAGTGCGGGCTCGAAAAGCTTCTGTACTTTCTGTCACACAGCAGGGTGAGCAGGGTGAGGTAAGAACAATTATGGCAATCATACAGTTCTGCACAAAAGAATCAAATGTCAAGAGGCGTATTGGATTTAATATGGTGTTCACCTTCGAGAAGAGGAGGAATTAAGGGAAGATAAAGAAGGAAGAAGAGAAGAGGAGGAGGAAGGAGAAAAAGGGGAAGAAGGAAGGAGAGAGTAAGATGGAAGAACAACAAGAAGAGAAATACGATGAGGAAGGTGAAAGGAAGTTGAAAAAGTAGGGAAAGGGGAAGGTGAAATGAAGAGGAAATAGAAAGAAAGAGGAGGAAGAAGGATAGGTGAAAAGGAATTGGGCAGGAGGAAGTAAAGTAGAAGGAGAGGAAAAGAGAAAATAAAATAAAACGTAAAGGAAGATGAAGTAGGAGGGAAAAGGAAGAAAACAGAAAAGGAGGAAGTAAAAGAATAGGAAGAAGAGGAGAAGAGAGAGAATGGAAGATGAAATAAGTGCACAGGAAGGAGAGAGCAAGGATAAGAGAAATGGAGGAGGAAGAAGGGAGGAAGATGAAGTCGAAGGGAAGGGAAGAGGAAAAAGAGGAAGTAAGGGAAAAGGAAGGAAAGGAGGAAAGGAAGTGGAAAGGAAGAGAGAATGGAAGAAGTGAAGAGGAAGGAGAGAACGGAAGGAGGAAACAGAGGAAGATGAAGTAAAAGGGAAAACAGGAAAAAGAAAAGGAGTAAGAATGGAATAAAAGGAAGAGGGAGAATGGAGAAGGAAACTGAATTTTAGAGGAAGGCGATGAAAAAGAGAAGACATGAGTAATGCTGTCATTTAACAAACAAGTCATGCTCTATTCAAAAACCCAAGGTATTGAGAAAATTAAAGATTTCCTTTAGATTTTTCAATCGCAGTCAGAGAGAGGCCCTGAGCCAGGTTTCATTTATCTGCAGGCCTGCTAGAGCACAATTCATAGGTATGCTGGATAGCATCAATAAACTATGATGGTTCAGCCATTGGTTTACAAGACTGGGAATTGCTTCATATAAATGAGAGCTGGAGTGGAAGTTCTCCACAGGGTCATTCATCTACAGCCGGATGAACAGCTGATGGACTGTAGAATCACCAAGTTACCTGCAGCAGCAGCGGTAACCTTCAGATGTTATGATAAGGTGCATACAACAGCACGGCAAAAATAGTGAAGTAATAACAAACAAGCAAGAGTGCTGTCGTTAATACCGAGGTACATTTTAGACACAAGTTACTTTGTCGATATTTGCTTCGCCAACTAAAATATTTCCCAACAAATACAGAGTACTGAATACCTGAATTGGATGAGGGAACAATTCAATGAATCACTTATAAAGAGTAATTTGCTTAATTTCTCAACGAATCAGTGTTTTAAATGAACTGATTGAGAATGATTCAATGACTGATGAATGATTCATGGTCACTTGTTTCATTCCTGAATGCATCAGTGCTCTGTACGAATTAGATGAGTGAATGCCTCAGTGACTCACTCATAAATCATATGAATGAATCAATGTTTTGAATCAAACTAGTTGATTCTATGTATAACTCAGAAATCGCTAGTTTATTCCTGAATGAATCAGTGTTTTTGAATGAATTGGATGAGTGAATGTTTTAGTGACTCACTCATTACCAGACATTTGCTTCATTTCTGAACGAATCAATGTTTTGAATTAATCGGTTGAGAATGATTCAGTGACTCACTTATAAAGATGGTTGTTTAATTCCTGAATGAATCAGAATTTTTAACAAATTGGATGAATTAATGCTTTATTAATGTTTTATTTTCTACATTTATGAATTAGATCCATGTTTTGAAGTAACTGATTGAGAAAGATTCAATGACAGTCACTTGCTTATTCCTGAATGGATCAGTGTTTTGAACAAATTAGATGAGTGAATAGTTCAACTCATTCATAAAGAGTCATTTGCTTAATTTCTGAGAGAATCAATGTTTTGAACAAATCTATTTAGTGAATAACTCATTAAATAACTCCGTGAATAACTCATTGAATCACTTGTAAAAACAGGCACTTTACTGCCACCTACTGGTGGCAATAAAGTGAATATTCACTTCGCTTTTGGTGTGCATACACCATTAGAAACAAAGCTCCCTAAAAGGCCATGCACCATGTAAAGAGAGGTCTCCCTAGGACTCTCAGTAATCCTGTGAGAATTCTGCAGCGAGGAAGATCTTGGTTCCACTAAAAAAAAAAAAGGAAAAAAAAGAGGGATTAAAAGGATGAGTCATGCCAAATCAGTAAAGAGCAACAGTGTTTCATTTATTGGGCATTGCGGAACTGCAGCTCTTTCGAGAATGGGGGAAAAAGCCAGAAAGGGTGGGGGGTGGGATAGCTGCATCCATCACTGTACGCTCATACTCAGGAATGATATAGAATGAAGTATGTGGGCTCTGTCAGACAGTCGCAACTGGAGGTTACGGCGAGGAAATGGGTTTTGGCAATCGTGAAAACAAAAGCAGACTATCTGTTAGCACCGCGCAAGTCCAGACCCCCGCGGCGGTGGCAGGTGGAGATGCACTGGCAGGGAGAGTGGTGGAAAGGCCCCCACAGAGAAAGACGAGGTGAGCACTGTCAGGAAAATCTCGCCTGATGAGAAGAAATGGATAAAGGTGTCTGGATGTACACAATGACATGAAGGATGAAATATGACCGTCTATAGTGACATGTGGCATACAAGCAGGTCAGCTTAGCATAGAAATTAAGGGGAGAACAGGGTGCAATAAAATGGTGGAGATTCCATTAAGGCAGATTCTCTCTCTCGCTCTCCAACATTATTCCCAACCAGAGGGATATTCAGATATATTCAGTGCCGCAGCTAGATAAAGTTCATCACATGAAACTGAATGGATCTTATTCATTAAATAACAGCCATGTCTAAGACCAGATGATGAATGATTTCATCTACAGCTTTTTCCACAATAAAGAAGAATTACTTTTATTACAGGTTTCTGTATAGCAGGAGTGTCATGCATGAAAGCACCATAAATACATATTTGGACTGGCCAAATTTATGCCTGCACAATTGTGCAGCTTAATTATGAAAACCAAACACGGTCAAGTGGGACACATTCTTGGATCAACATCTTCGTTGGTCCAATCTTATCAAGCACTCAGATTTTTAGAGTTAGGTTTAGGGATTGGATTAGGGACTATGATTTAGGCCAAATGTTGTTGCAGGACCAGCAATTGTAATTAACTATTTTAAATTACACAAATATATTTAATCTCACTTTATTAACCAATGTCTTTGCTGCTGACCTTCAATGATCCAATTCAACCACACTAAGCAAAAATTACTTTTTATAGATAAGATAAATAAATTAGATTTACAAATAAGAGAGTTGAACTTCCTTCTCCTGTATCCTATTCTTCTTTAATCCAGAATGGCAGCACATCTGAAAGGTTTGTTTGAACTGCGCCCTCTACTGTACAGGCATAAATATGCAGTTCCTTCAGCTTGAGGCTTATTCATTTCACTTTTGTTGTGAAAGGGCCTTAACATTAGCAAAAAATAGAACTTTTTTTGTTGTTATTAAAAACAAACAAACAAGCAAGCCAGACTCAGGTAAGAAAAAGTAACGCAAAAGTAACGTAACGCATTACTTTTCATAAAAAGTAAGTAATGCAATTAGTTAGGGAGTAACACAATATTGTAATGCATTACTTTTAAAAAAGTAACTTTCCCCAACACTGGCGATGACCATTTCAATATGCAAAACATGCAAATGAAAAAGTCAGCATCCATACTCAATTGACCTTACTAAGTCAACACAACACATCTGACTATTTTTGTCTCAACGACTCCAGCTACATACCCCACTAATTTAATTAAGAAACCATTTTCTATTCTGGATGAATTAGATTGAAGCATCGTAATTCTGCAACAGAATAGGCACTTCCAAAGTAACAAGTGGCCATCTGGTGTATTCTGTATTCCAGAACTCTTTTCACAAACTGCACTGTTCATGCAAATGAGTTCTGTCTTCTATTTAGAATCTCTGCAAATAGATCACTTCCCTCGGCACGCCCCTTTTCAACTAACCCCGCCCCCTCCTGGACCCCAGATATCCTTCCCACCTTGTTGTCAATGAGCGCCACAAAGTTTCTGCTCGATGTCTCCTTGGCGACCACTTTTCCAGCTGGCACTGATTTACTTCCTGTCCTTGGTTGCCATGCCAACCCCCCTGCAAGGAGGCATGATGGAGACAAATTGTGAACAAAATGTCTCAATCAACACCAAAGCCTTCTTTTTCAACTAGTTATCTTTCGTGAAGAAGTGTCAAAGGACATTTGTGCTTCACCAACATCATTTTGTTGACACGAAACAGCAACTCGACACGAATCTAATATATAATTTAATGCAAAAAAGAAGACATTGAGCTTAACGCGTCAGCTACGACAGATCTATGAATAGAAACTCTTCACTGCTATTTCTTGCTAGACTCAGACAGAAATACACTTCCCTAATTGAGACGATTTTGGATTTTTCTATCCAAACGTTTTCTATTCCTGACACGGAACGAAACGATTCACGCCACTAGAGTGTTGCATTGTTAATGCCTTCACAATAAGACTCTCTCCACTAGACTTGATTAAAATGTCAATAAGAGAACCAATCTTCTCTCTGCCAATCCAACAAACAGACAAAGCTCAGCATCCTGTGGCAATTTATCCATTTCTATTCATATTCAAAAACCCTAGTGGATTCACCCCCCTCCCCCTCAATTTTGGTGAAATGTATGTTATCTAGTGGAATGAACCAACGACTGGTGATTGAAATATATCAAATAAATAGATAGAGCACAAATGCCACATGGCCTTTGCTGTTAGTGGCTGAGGGATTTTATAAAAGACATTACTGTCAGCATTTTTTGAAACTGAAATGGCTTAAGGATATTTTGGGGATGAATTTCTGTGCTTGTTTGAGCAATAAAGTAGAAGCGAGAGAGAATGTGTTAAAGAGAAATGGCGTGTACACACAATGGGGTTGTATGATGTAAGCTGTTCTTATGTAAAATGCTCCCTAAAAGTTCATTCATGTAAATTGGCTGGTGGAGAGCGGCACATCAGGCTTGATTTACACAGACGTTCATCCATTTGCAGGAATTATCGTGATTATACAAAGGGCAGGTCTGAGGGGAAACATTGCTCTGGGACTAAATCTGAAGTAACTCTATTTATGGGACCAGTTAACTAGCCATCTGAATAATTGTGGCCTAGGCGTTTACATCTAATAACTCTTGCTTTGCAAGATTTACTTGAGAAGTGAAAATACTTAAAGGGATAGTTCACCCAAAAATGAAAATTCTGTCATCATTTACTCACCCCCAAGTTGTTCCAAATTTGTATTAAAGGATTAGTTCACTTCCGAATGAAAATTACCCCAAGCTTTACTCACCCTCAAGCTATCCTAGGTGTATATGACTTTCTTCTTTCTGATGAACATAATCAGAGATATTTTAATAAATATCCTGACGCATCCGAGCTTTATAATGGCAGTGAACCGGGGTCACGAGTATGACTTGAAGAAAGTGCTTCCATCCACATCCATCCATCATAAACGTGTACTCCACACGGCTCTGGGGGGGGTTAATAAAGGCCTTCTGAAGCGAAGCGATGCGTTTGTGTAAAAAAAAAAAAAACCCATATTTAACAAATTATGAAGTAAAATATCCATTCGCCAGACCGCCTTCCGTATTCAACTTATGAAGAAAGTGTAAACTGGCATCATGTCAATTACACTTCTTCCATAAGTTGAATAGAGAAGGCATGTTGAATACAGAAGGCAGTCTGGCGGAAGCTAGATATTTTACTTCATAACTTGTTAAATATGGATATACACAAACGCATCGCTTCGCTTCAGAAGGCCTTTATTAACCCCCCCGGAACCATGTGGAGTACGTGTATATGATGGATGGATGTGGATGGAATCACTTTCTTCAGGTCATACTCGTGACCCCGGTTCACTGCCATTATAAAGCTCGGATGCGTCAGGATATTTATTAA
Organism: Elopichthys bambusa; assembly: GCA_037101425.1. Classification (NCBI taxonomy): domain Eukaryota; kingdom Metazoa; phylum Chordata; class Actinopteri; order Cypriniformes; family Xenocyprididae; genus Elopichthys; species Elopichthys bambusa. Next base: position 6,592,125 of record CM074455.1, read on the forward strand.
AATATCTCTGATTGTGTTCATCAGAAAGAAGAAAGTCATATACACCTAGGATGGCTTGAGGGTGAGTAAAGCTTGGGCTAATTTTCATTTGAAAGTGAACTAATCCTTTAATTTCATTCTTGTGTTGAACACAAAAGAAGATATTTTGAAGAATGTTGGTAACCAGACAGTTTCTGGTCCCCATTGACTTCAATAGTATTTTTTGTTATATATACTGTGGCAGTCAATGAGGACCGAAAAATGTTTGGTTACCAACATTCTTCAAAATATCTTCTTTTGTGTTCAGTAGATTATAACAGTATATATATATATATATATATATATATATATATATATATATATATATATATATATATATATCCTCATTAGAACCGGAAAAAAAAAGGTTTTGTGAATTTAGTATTTTTTCATGTCATTACATTGTTTAGAGCATAAGAAAAAAATGGAAAAATAATATTTTAAATAACAAAAGATATTATATTCCTATGTTATGCTATGTCCTCTGTAGAGGACACCAGGACTTAAAGGAAACACCAGGAAGGAAATAAATAAATAAAAAAGTCTTGCATAGACATGAATAGGCAAAAACACTTGTTATGAAAGATAAAACAGAATGATTTTATATACCATTTTGCTTTAAGCATTATGTGTGTAAAATGTCCATAAGCGGGTTTTCCCATTATATACAATGTATCTATACTGTATCTAATTAGCATATTATTGTGTTCTTGGGGCATGATGTAATGAAAAAGAAGTGTAATAATGGGAGTAATAATTGGCATAATATCTAATACTTCATAGGAATATTGAAATATCATTTATTTCCCTATTCACTTGTTGTGTCTCCCAAAATGCCTAATAAATATGATTTAAGTCCTGGTTTCCACTACAGTGAACATGTATGAAATCAATGTCCTGTTTCATAACAGAAAGTCATTTTAATTTAAAACCCCATAATATTTTCCTGAGATGTCGATTTACAACAAACAATTTGGAAATTAGTCAGATTTAAATTATATTATCATATTTCCATAAGAGTGTTAAATTAATGTCAGTCATTTTTAAAGACCAAGGAGAGGGAGTTGTCATCAAAACTGTGACATGTATGGAGTCAGAGAAATTCACTAAAATATAATGTCCACTACAGAGGACAAAAGTCTTATTTCTGGGTCCCAGGAGGATATATATCCTAAATAATTACATATAAATAATTGAATAAATTGCACTGACCACCACTGCAATTGTTGCCAATCCATTACAACATTGCTATTTTCTGCAATAGGTCACATCCTTTACGTGATACGGTGTGAATCACCCCTGACCCTTTGACCTACATGTGAAAACCATGCTGGGAGTAGATGTGTGCAGTTAACCACGAGTGACTGACCGATGCATCTGCAGGGCACCACATTCACCAAGCAATTGAGTCTAAATCATTTCCACTGGCCGGTCGGAGGATGGAGAGGTGTGAGGCCTGGCCTGAGGCAACACATTCTACAGACAAATGAGCCGTGCAAATTCCGACTCCACTGTCGCACCCGGAACACGCTTTGGACCAATGGTCCTGAAACTGCAAGCTCGCACATATATATCCAAGCGTGGTTAGTGGAGTTACATATGATTTTGGGACAAAATAGCGCTATTTTACATTCAATTGTGTATTTATGTAATCCAATTAAACAAATAAGTCATGAAGAGATGTTAAAATTAACATGAAATAACCCATTTCACTGCCATTTAATTCTCTTTATTATCTTTTCATGATATATGAAAATATTTTTTTTCCCCTTTTGAATAAACTGAAAATAAACCAGGAATGTGTATAATACAACAGAATGTATAAAGAATGTTCCATTTTGATTTCATTTTGACTATAACCATCACATTTGACATCGCTTCCAGAAGTCACACTAAAAATGATAAATGAAGATGAGCTCATTGCATCATGGGATACAGTATCCCACGCTGACATCCCCCTCTCTCTCTACCTAAAACAATTACACATTCGGATCCACATATACACTATCAAAAACACAGAAAACATGACAGGAAATCGTTACCGCAGATAATCTCCTCACGCATACATACAGGCGTGACGTTATCTCCTACATCGCTGCCACCTGGTTTGATGTATTAGTGTAATTAGGCAGAATTGTGTCTGACACACAGATGCCGTATCGATCGGACCTGCCTGCGGGGAGAAATCGGACCTCGCTGAGGAGATCTGCTCTTAAAATCAATGTCTAGGAGATTATTATATGTGTGTTCAGACGCTGCTTTTGCGAGAGAGTGTGTAGTTATATAATCCAATTAAACAATAAGTCACAATGTTAAAACATATAACTTCTGTAACATATTATATTATGTTATGGATTAATTTCGTTTGATTTCTCCAAATCTGCAGCCTTGGGAAGAAGGTTGTCTTATTGAGGAAGTATTGATGTATGATGAAGTTTCACTTCTGGCGAAGGCATCTGTGCGTTCACAACCGATGTTCCTTTCACAGCTGCATCTGTTCGACACCAAGGACGGCGGCCAACCGCCAACACACGGCTTGGAGGTACGGGCACGTCTGGTGGCATATCGCAAGGCACAGCTGTAGACAGTCAGAGCTCATCAGGAAGAAAGTTGCTTGGACGGCACTTAAGGGAATTCACAAAAGCCAAATGCTGTTAGTTCCTTTCGTCATTTCAAAGACAACTACAGTAAGACCACGTCACCCGAAGAGTTTTATGTCATCCCCTTTTGCGCCCTTCAATAATAATAATCGCCTCCCTGGAATGTTTTCTTTCTAACCGTACTGTGTTTGTCTTTGTTCCTTGTTGTGCTCCAAGGTTGTCAAGGGGGCGTGGAAGGACGGATACCTCTTTCAGGATCATAAAGTCAAGTGGCAATTCTGAGCCTCTCCAGTCAGTCCCGCCTGTATAAATGCACTAATGTCTGTGAACAAATCCATCTGTATTATGTGGACACCTCAGCGTCTTTACTGATTAAAAACAGGGCATGCATGTCGCAAAACAAGCCACCAGCACCGTGTTCACACCTGTGCAGCCCATCATAGTATTTACAACACCACAAAAATGTGGCAGTAAAAATGTGCACAGCTTACTAAATGTTCACACAACGACTGCACAAGCAACAATATTAAAACAAATGTCAGTTCTCTTACTAATCACTAGACAATGGGGGCTTTTGCAAAGGGTAGTTATAGGAACTCAATTATAGGAACTAGCCACCAGGACGGTCCCCTGAGAATTGAATGTCCTTTTATGGCAATTTTCCTGGTTGCATTTGCACCAGTGGTAGGAACTCTGAAGTGACGAAAGTGAGGTCATTTAACCACTTAACTGTCACCCCCATTTTTGAGAATCCAAACTTAAATGATTATAATTCAGGAATGCTTTGGGGTATAGACCTAGTTTTGGTCTTGTTAATTAAAGTATAAAAAAGTTGTGGAAGTTTAAATTTACTGTAAATCAAATTCACATTTTATATTTTATTTAAAATTTATATTTCATCAAATATATTTCACTCTAAAATTGCTATCAAATGAAAGCCACATGTCTAACCAAGTTGTGTTCCAAATTTGAAGTTGATATCACAAAAATTGAAGTTCCTATGAGATTTTGTTTAGGCATTGTACCAAAAATAGCCACCAGGTGTCACAACATATTGAATTTTTTCATGCATTCTCCTGTTACAAATTGACAAATTTCTGTCCAAATATCACTTCTATCACAAAACATTTGGCAAATATGGAATCGTGAGACTCAGGCCCTTTCGAAGATATGTGTTTTGTCAAGATTAGAAAAGGTTTTGACTATAAAGTAGCTAAAATAAATATTGTAATATGAAACCTGACAGCACCCACTAGAGGAGGAGCTTGCTAAAAGAAATTAAAGTAAGATTTCCATGGTAAAGCAACATCCGATTTCACAGGCTGAATCTCGAGTTCGTAAGCTTAATTTATGATGATTACTAAAATATGTGATATGATAAAAAGGCAATAAATAACAACTCTGTAGCATAAAGGTTGAGAAGCGCCTGGATGTCGCCGTTGGTCCATCTATTACTGTTTTCCATGTTTGTATACATAAACTGTGTGTTTATGCTTTTTAAAAAAATGACAGGTGTCCGTGTTTCGTATGGCATGTCGGCCAATCAACATACACTTGCGTCACTGGTAGTTCCTATTGTGCTGGGTTACACTCTACTCTGAAGTAGTAGCTAATTTAGTCCCCCCAAAAGGTGTTCCTATAACTAAGGGTACGTCTACACGACAACGATGTACTGAAAATGGAATTTGTTTTTGTGTACAGACAACGTTTTCAAAATGATCCCTGTTCACACGGATCAGTGAAAACTACTAAAAACGCTGTATTCTGCTACCAGGCTAGTAATTGGCAATGTCTCTTTGTAAAGAAACACTAAGCACCTATAGACTGAACACGTAATATGTGCATGGCATCAACGTTTTCAGAAATCCATGTTTTTGTAGTTTACACAGAGACAAAAACGGTATCATTTTCAAAAAAGTGCACTTTGAAACCTGTTTTCAAAAGTTCAGGTTTTCAGGCCCCCCCAAATATTTGGTGTGTAAATGAATGGCCAAAACACAAAGTTTTCCATTTTTAGCTGAAAACGGTGACGTGTAAACACCCCCTAAAATTGTTCCCAGTTCCTCGGTGTGAACACGCCAAAAAGTCAGTGCTTCCGCCAGTAGTTATAGGAATATGAAAACGTTCCTCTGGTGTAAAAGCCACTATTAAAGAAAGCAAGTTGAGTGTGATTTCAATTAATGTGTGTTTCCATAATAAATAAATGTATTTTAATACATAATAAACACAACTTTGTAAATAAACACAATTAATGATTTCACACTAATTGTGTTGATTTCCAATAACCAATAAGTTGTTTTAATCTCTCTAGCTAATATTACAAAATGATTTTCTGCCACCACTAAGAATTATTATATACATAACAGTACAAAACCATATAAATCAACATAGTTAGTAGCATGAATATAAAACATTATCATATATATATACACATACATGCAATGACAGAAAAAAAAAAAACATAATAGATATGTAATATATGATGAATATAATATAATTAGTGCTGCCAACGTTAATGCGTTAACGCATACGATTAATTTTTTTCCAGTTTAACGCATTAAAAATATTAACGCAATTAACTCAGCATCCGTTTTTTTTTTTCTGTCATCCTTTGGCTAGCATTACAATATCACGCTCTTATTCATGCAAATGCTTTTAAGCCATTTAAGCGTGCCAAAAGAGAACATGCTGTCTGAGAATGTCCTGTCACACACACGACGCACAGAAAGACGCGCACCAGTATACGCACGTGGACGGCGCGCCAGAATCAAGTTCTCTGCCACGCTTGAACGAACAATAACACGCACAATAATGCCAAAAAATATCTGTTTTGTCGAGTATCCTCATGAGAGCGGCCTTGATTGAGTTAAATACATTCTTAAACGAAAGTAAAGAGTTGTGAGAAAGTGGGACGTGTGTGAGATCTGCATCATGTGCAGCAGCGGCAGCTCTTAAAGTGACAGCAACCAATGCTCTGTCATTGAAGATAATGAAAGAACAAAGGTAACAGAGAAAATCACTCACTGCTCTTGACTAAAGAACTTTTTAATAATGAATAATCTATATTTAATTTAGGCTATAAATTATGCAGTGCAGACTGTTTGGTAACTTTATTCAATTTCTGTATTTTTCCCATCTGTTAGACAGGTAGAAAGGGCACAGGTAAATATGACATTTAATATGGGTTTATGTGAGGATTGTTCTAAGTTCACTTAAATTAAAAGTTGTTATATTTTTAAAAAATTATATCGTTTTCAATTACAATGTTGAATGGTTATAATTCATGTTTCATGTTTTAATTTCATCAAGCCATCAGTAGCAGTATTAGTATCAGTGATACCGGCCTTCATTCATAAAAAGATGCCATTAAACAAGTATTTAAAATATACTATCTTTATGTTGTTTTCATTTGGAGATTAACTGTGAAATTATTACATTATAAAATATATTAAAAACATAAGTGTTTTTAATTGCGATTAATCGTGATTTCTGTGATTAATCAAGTTATTTTTTTTTATCGATTGACAGCACTAAATATAAAATAATATAAAGTTTCAGGACAAAGAGAACATGACAAGACAAAATAATGATAAAACTGCCTTAAGATAGTCATAAGATTTGCAAAAATTGCTTACATAAATATATATATAATATATATATATATGAATAATATATATATATATATATATATATATATATATATATAAGAATTGCCAGCTACAACATAGAGTAAGACTTCTCTCCTTTCTTTCAAAGAGGAAAAAAAAAAAAAAATAGAAGTTTCTGAATAAGAGTGTCTTTGTACAACAAACGACAACAATAAGAAGTGAAAAGTATAATAAAAATGAAGGAAAGGTTGGATGAAGCTACATCTTAAAGTATCTTTTTTCTACTGCATCAAAAGAAAGAGCTCTGTAAATCTAGCACTAAAAACCTCGGGTAGCAGGAGATGCAGATCACAGGCGAGATCCCTGCAGGAGTGCAGAGACAAGTCATTCTCATGTTACACTACATTTGTTGAATTAATAACAGATAATTTAGCTGCAGGTGCAAGAACATACTGTGCTCCCCGAGTTAAACTCAGCATCCAGGGATGCTTTCTTCTCTGATATGAAATCAGTCTCCTCTCAGCAGATGTTTCTGAACGGCTCAGGTTTGCAGAACAAACTCCTGGATCAGAATAATAACACCACTTCTACACAATCTGCTACTGCTGAGCATCACGACTGAAAACAGCACATCAGTGTGTCCTCAACAGGCATCTGTACTTCAAGTCCCTATAGGCGGGTAGGTCTTATTTACTGACAGCTTTGTACTTTGCCCTACATAATGTCCCGACGACAACATTTTTATTTTATTTTTTCATTTATTAAAGAGATTGTAACCCAAAAATGAAAATTATGTTATCATGTACTTTTTGTGCCTTTCAAAATCCATATGACTGGTATTTTTTTTTGTCCACTTTCATTGTATGGAAAAGCAACCGAGATATTCCATATACATTTCCTTCAGTGTTATTTTAGTTTTTATTATAGTTTTATTAATATTTTTGAATTAGCTTGTATTTTTATATTTTTAGTTTTCATGTAAATTTTAGTTTAATAAATAATTATTTATGTGCTTTTGTCAATTTATTCGGGTTTTTTAAAAAAAAAAAATTATATATTGCTATTTAGGTTTAATTTATTTTTATTTTTATTTAAGTTTTAGTTTTTATTTATTTACAGTTAATAATTTTACATTTATTTCAGTTTATTGCCAAGGCAACATTTCAAGCCATAGACAGTATTTTAAATCCATCAATTTGCAAGCTTTTTCTTTTTTTTTTTTTTAGTTTTTAGTCTTTCAGGGGTTAAACGCAGGGATTTTCTGTTTGTCATCAATTTCATCATTCATTCGTTTTATTTTTTCAGTTTTTGCAGACCATCTTAGACTGAAATGGTTAAGATTATTTAAGTCTGAAATAATTATTTAATAATTATTAATTATTTATTAAAATTCTGTGCGACTGCCACAAGGGGGCGAAATGCGACAGTCGTATCCTAATGTCGAGTGCGGCAAAAAGGCGGCTTACGGTGTCCTTTTTTTTTGCTTACCGTGTCCTAACCAGACGTAACAAAGCTACAAGACGACAAAATCAATCATAAATCACAGCCAATGATGTGGCTCTGTTCGCAGCTAAACATGAAAACCAAACCAAATTAAACAAAAATAAAACCATTAAACATTATTCAAAATGCATACTCAGTGACTGACAATCTTTGTCGTAAAATACACTTGTTTAAGCTTTGCATAATATTAAAATGGTTTGAGCTTAAATATTGTTTTGCATGACTTTAATAGCTACGACTAGAACAACAATGGATAATTTACCTCAGAGTTTGAAAAGAAATGAAAGGAAAAGAAACAACAACGTTCAAACTGTAAGTAATAAATACTTTTCTTTGTGCATTTATGTCCTTGTTCCCTCTCTATGACTATTAGCTGCAAAATCTCATAAATATAGAAACTGTTTCAAAAATAGAATCCTTTGTCGTGTCGCGGCTGATTAGGACAGTCTTTAAAGTGGTCATTTTGTAGCCAAAGCTCTTGAAATTTACATTTTCCATGTTTGGCATGTTTGCCTTAGTTAACAGGTACAGGTGACTGCGTTTGACTTAAGTGATTGCAAGTTGACGAGCGGGAAGGGAATAAAATGCCGCTGAAAACTAGCCTATAACAATATGCAAAACATGTGAAACAATGTGATAAAAAAATGTTATAGAAAAATTACATTTTGATAAATGGAAAGTTACTGTTGTGCTTTTAAAAGTTAACGATAATAACCCTTTCTATAACCTTCAAAAAAGACTTTTTTATGAACAAAAATACAAAAGTTGTATCTTAAACATATTATTGGACTAGGTTTTACAAGAAAATACATGTTATATGCCATTTCTTTGTAATTATTTATGAAATTTACTAGAAATTTCTGAGTGAAAATTATTTCAAAGCCATTTAAATGTGTGAGCAACAAGCTCATTGGCTGCAGATGTGACATGGACCAATCAGCTTGTTCCAAATAGTTAACGCTGTAATTATCAGCTTGCGTTAAGACCCATCACAGCCAGCGCCATCTAGAGTTTCGTGACAGAACTATATATTTATCAAATTTATAAATATATAACAGAAGATTACTGGAGAATGTTTTAAAAGAAAATACTATTTCAGTCTTTCTACTTCAAAATTTCACTTTAATTCAAATTTTCAGTCAAATCTTCTAGCGATTTCTGAAAATTGTTTCTAAGGAAATCCAACACCAATTATTTCAGTGTATATCCCTTTAAGAAAGTAAATAGGGTCAATTTTCATATCCTCTCATATTTAAACCAGTTTGTACCTTGGACCAACTTGTATAATTTACACAATCCATCACAATGAACCTAATACATGTCCAACCAAAGCTTCTGTCACATGTACAAACGAGTAGACTCAAACATTAAAATTTGTCCTGATCAAATGTCAATATGCATGAGTCAGGACAGCCTTTCTGAAGGAGGCAGCGTCATGTCTGATGCTTCGGATGTTGTGGGCCTAATCGCTGTGGTGTTTAATTTAACAAAGCGACAGAAAAGGCTGAGACAACTAAGGCGAGGGAGCAGTTGCTTTCCAATGTCACCATCTGTTATTTATACAGTTACCGCCTCCTACGGGAGACGGCAAAAGGCCACATATTGCAGAAAAAACATAAATCTATCACTTCAACTCATTATCTTTTTAATCAGCTGACCCAGGCTCCCCTCTCAGGGGAACGGCACAGCCGGGGTACATTTAGGACAGACCCATAACTCACCCACAACTCCCCCATCCAAAGAAAAAATAAATATTACACAAGAGTGAACATGAGAGTGAATAATATAAATTGCATTGAAGAAATGTTATAGTAAAAAAAAAAAAAAAAAGTGTCCATTAGTAATGTGCAGGTTTGATTACACATACTGTACGTCCGCCTACGTCCAAAAAGGTTATTAGATTTATTTTTTTCTTCATTGTGCATTTATTTCTGTTATTTACTTTGAAATAATTGTTCCTGTTATTTTTTATGTTAAAATTTTAAAGTTAAATGTGTTCAAAATTTTACTGAGAAACTGGACTTCTTCAAGGGTGCAAAAATACACACACACACATTACTGTACAGATTTTTTTAATGATTTTAAGACTTTTATGCTCACTAAGGCATTTATTTGAGCAAAAATACAGTACAAATAGTAAAACTGTCAAATATTAAGACAATTTAGAATATCTGATTACTATTTTAATATTTTTTTTAATTTAATTTATTTCTGTGATCAAAGCTGGATTTTCAGCATCATTACTCCAGTCTTTAGTGTCACATGATCCTTCAGAAATTATTCTAATATGCTGATTTGATGCTCAAGAAACATTTCTTATTATTATCAATGTTGTGTGGCTTAATATTTTTGTGGAAACCGTGATATTTCTTATTCCAGGAGTCTTTGATTAATAAAAAGTTCAAAAGAACAAAATGTATTTGAAATGTAAATGTTTAGTAACATTATAAATGTATTTATTTTCACTTTTCCTCAGTTTAATGCGTCCTTGCTGAATAAAAGTGTTAATTTAAAAAAAAAAAACTTACTGACCCCCCAAACTGTTGACCAGTAGTGTATACTGTCATCAAAAATGTTTTTAAAAAACATAATATTTTATTTAAATGAAAATAACTGATATTATTGCAGAATTGCATGCGTATACTATATATATATATAGGAAATCTCAACTGTTTAGTTTTAAAAAATATTTTACTCTCTCACCAAACTTTTTTTTTTCCTTGTGTTGTTGATTTGTCTGTTCTGCAGGCCCTACAATCTATTGCATCTGAAAATTTGCATAAATATTTCACAAAAACAATTCCACATGATATGAGCAATTTCACTGCTGATTACGGTGTAAAAACGGCGTCGCTTCACAAACTACAGTGGTCTAATTTGGTGATTTCAGCACACGATTGGAAAAACGAAAATCAGATTGAGCTGAGTACGGAAAAGTTTGTCTTAAATCAAAATGTGCTGTAGCAAATGTTTGAGAGGCCTGTTAAACTACAGTATAACAATGATTAGCTTGAGGATTAATTAAAAACTTGGTCTGTGAATATTCAAAAAACAAACAACAGACACATGAACTAATTGTAAAACGGTCCTGTTTAATCTCATCCATCTTCCTCTCCAATGAGACAGTGCTAGCTGTTCCTACATCAGCTTGTGCATGTCACATAAGATCCCATCTTCAGACAAGGCTCAGTGCCTGATCTCAAATCAGCCAAAGTGTGTTCCTCACAACCTGTTCCTGTACACTCACCTGCCAAGTCTTCCACAGTGCCAGAAGTTTCTGGACATCTTCACGCTCGGTTTCGCTAGCTGGCTTCGCCCTGCACACAAAAGAGAACAACAGCTGTGTTACAATTACAAACCAGTTGGATGCTGTCGGTTTCTCAGACTCCAAATGTTCAAAAAGGGAACCGCGGGAAGACAAAGCCTCAGTTTAAAAATGTATTAAAAAAGGGAGGCCACATATACTCTTAAAAATAAAGGTATTTGATTGGCATTGATGGTTCCATGAAGAACCTTTAGCATCCCTTTCCAACACACATGTAACATACATGAATTGACCCCCGTAGCAGATCTATACAGGTGGAGCTGGGGAAGGTGAAGGGTTTCTGAAAGCACACTGCAGACTGCTAACAGCAAACACTACTAGTATTTGTTTGAATGTTGAGCCGCAGCTCATTGGCCGCTGATGCAACAACAGCCAATCAGATGTGCTATGTAGATAATGATGTGATCACTACCAAAATGAGTTAGACCTATCAGCCTGTGCCATCTAGAGTTTCATGCCAGAACTACACTGTAAAAAAGAATCGTTGGTTTAACTTAAAAAAGTAAGTTCATTGAAATTAAAAATTTAAGTTAATGGTTTAATCAGCAGAAACTCAAAATATTATATTAACTGAACCACATTAATTATCTAAGTTGATTTGACAAAGACATTTTTTATTTATTTATTTTTTAACAGTGTAAGAAAAAAAAAGGTATTTTAATTTTTTTTTTTTTTTTTTTGAGGAACCAAACATGTTTTTTCTATGGTATCACTGCAAAAACTTCATTTTGGAGGGTTTATTTTTTATGAGTGTACCTGTTTTCTACTGACTAACTTCACGCGGTTCAGAATAATAGATGTGCTTCATACAAATATTAACATCAGATATCCTCTCGTCTCGTTCACAATGACCAGCTAGAATGTTTTCACAGTTTCCTGAACAGAGAAGATGACTCAGATGCCACAGTTGCTAAACAAGCAGAAGCATTTCTGTTTTATCCTCAAGTTTCTCATGTCTAAGTGCTTTTTGTAAATGGATAGTGTGTTTTTTTCTGTAGTTTGCAAAGAGATATTTTGCTGACCTGATTGTTAACTTTCATTTACAAAACTTCAAACACATGGGATACCCAGTAAAAAGGGATTTTGCAACCGCAAATTAATGGGACAGTTCATCCAAAAATTATCATTCTGTTTTTATTTACCAAAATGAGTGGTGCAGGGATGACGTCAAAACCCAGAAGACTAATTCGCCACTGTTTTTTTATAATGAGGTTTTTGAGTAGTAAGTTGACAAGCTGACGATACTTGAACATTTAGCTCTACAATGTAAACTGCACACACTCACACGCCAAACATTCTTATCTAGTTGCTTGTTAGAAACATACATTTTTAAAAAAATAAACATAACAGCTTTAAAATCTGCATGTTCAATTTATGTTTACCACAGACCTTATTTTACTCATAAATTGAAAAAACCCATTATACAAACCCATAGAAGAATCTTGATGGAACCACTGGTGAGTTAGTCTTCCAGGATTTGATATCACTCTATTATATATATTACATATTATATATTAACAGCACATGTATTCGCCCCAAACCGTCATGGTATGGATGTCATGATTCAGTGCATACAGTCAGACAACAAATACAGTTGGTCAAAGGCGATCCACACTCCAATCTAGAAGCGGTTATTATTATGCAATGCTGTTTGAAGAACAGATGATCTATGCATAGATATGTTTACATGTAATCTCTCAACCAGTGTTTCAACTGCGGAAAGACATCAGTAGCTTGAGAATAATATCTCACTTAGCATCACATCTACCTCAGGCAAGTCATTTAGTGTCCACAGCATGTTAGTTCACAAGAGAAATGAACTACAGAGGGGAGCATATATTAATTATTAAATATATGTTTAAATAAATTTGTCATGAAAACAAGTTATGACTGTGTAAATGATTATATTTCAAAATGAATTGGAGTAGAAAAGTAATCGAAAGATAATTTTATAATTAGATTTAGAAGTGCAAAACCTGTACCGAACCTGAACCGAACCATGACTTCAATACCGAGGTACGTACCTAACCACCATGTTTGTGTACCATTACACCCATAATATATATGATATATATATTGGTGCAGAATTGCAGGCATACATTTACCATTAAAAGAAATCTCGACTGTTTATTTGAGCGTGTTTTACAACATATTTTACTCATTTTACTAACTTTTTTTCTCATATGTTGGGCATAAATAAATACGATACATAAAACAAAACATTTTACAGTCCACGAAAAGCACCATAAAAGTATGATAAAAGCACCATAACAGTACAATTTCTTTCCATCAGATTTGGAATATGGACAATAGCCACCCTTTTCCTTTAGGAGCTTTCAAATAATGACAGAATTTTCACTTTTTAGGTGAACTATGGCTTGTATTCAAGCTGACAGTTTGCATCACTTTAAAATAGCCAGAAACTATAACTTTCATCAAATGTAACCACTCCAAATGAATTACTGTAGTTAAACCCAGCAGCAGTGCATATTCAAGCAAACTCAAACTGACTGTACATCAGCATGATCAATATGATTATTATATTTAAGATCAATATGAATTACTTGAGCGTCTAGCCTCAAACATACACACACACACTCATATGCACAAACAACTATTATGACTATTAATATGCAAACAAACGTAAAGGAAAATAATTATAATGCATAATGCTCTCTTCTGCCTACTCTTCTGCAAATACATGTGGGCTTTTTTGTCTAAAGTGCTGTACAATATGTACTCATCTGCACTAATGCTTCTTTCCTCCTGTCCCAGAAAATGAGTGGGCGTGACATGAGCTACACTACATGCTTTTCAGGAAGTCTTATGTAATACAGAGAGAGACTGAGACTAATAATACGGAGAAAAGAGACGCATGATACACAAATACACACATAAGCACTGCAAGGCCTTGAGTTACACCGACTGAATCTCCCATGAGCGCTGCATCTATCTGCAGTCTTCAGAGAGCAGTTCCTCATTTTAATAAACACAAAAGATTGTTAAATTGGTGTAAATATCAGCCTCAGGTGTCCAGAGACAACCTACGATCTACAATCATTGACTGTCTAATGGATACAAAACATAAAAACAGCAGCCACTTTCTCAAACCAGCCAGCTCTAATCTGATGGCATAATGCCACTTCCAGGAGTCAGAGTGAACTGGTATTTACCAGTCCGCATGGAAATAAAGTTATTTTTTACAAGTTACCAGTAGCTACAATGAGATATGAGATTCAGATTTAAACTTTAAACATGTCAATCAAAATAATCTCTAACTGTCCAAACAGGTAACAGCTTCAAATGGACCAGATTTAAAATTTCGATTTCATGCCATTTTCCAGTAACTCTCCAGATCCTCTAAGCCAACTGATACCATAAGCATGCATATAAACAAAGCAGCTCCTGTCTGTTATATATATATATATATATATATATATATATATATATATTGTGAGCCTGTCTGTTGAGTTTGTTTGATCGACTCCAGACTTCACTTCATATGTTCTTGCGGCGTGCACAGAGAAACAGCCTCTGATGCTAAAAAAGCGACACCATATTTAAAGCTCCTGTTAATGATTAGACTCATCATTGCCATCATGAGCGCCACAGTCCAATCACCAATCTCTCTCCCTTGACAGTGCTCTAGAACATCTTTTTAGTTTTCTTTCCACCTCATGTGAGGTGGCCACATGTCTTCCAGGCAGGAGGAAAATATATGCTAACTATAATTAGTATAGCTGGCATACATATTCAAATATGCATACATTAGACAAGGATGTTGCGGGAAAAAAGGAATACCCAAATAACCTTGTGATCATTTAAAGGCCAAGAAAAGGATGGGCTAAGTAAACATTTTGAACATTTAGGATGGATGGATGGATGGATGGAATTTTGAACATTTAGAATTTTGAACATTTAGGCCAGATGGATGGATGGAATTTTGAACGTTTAGATTTTTGAACATTTAGGCCAGATGGATGGATGGAATTTTGAACGTTTAGAATTTTGAACATTTAGGCCAGATGGATGGAATTTTGAACATTTAGAATTTTGAACATTTAGGCAAGATGGACGGATGGATGGAACTTTGAAAATTTAGAATTTTGGGTGGTTGGTTGGATGGATGGATGGGATTTTAAACATTTAGAATTTTGAACATTTAGGCCAGATGGATGAATGGAATTTTGAACATTTAGAATTTTGAACATTTAGGCCAGATGGTTGGATGGAATTTTGAACGTTTAGAATTTTGAACATTTAGGCCAGATGGATGGATGGATGGGTGGAATTTTGAAAATTTAGAATTTTGAACATTTAGAATTTTGAACATTTAGGCAAGATGGATGGATGGATGGAACTTTGAAAATTTAGAATTTTGGGTGGTTGGTTGGATGGTTGGATGGAATTTTTAACGTTTAGAATTCTGAACATTTAGGCCAGATGGATGAATGGAATTTTGAACGTTTAGAATTTTGAACATTTAGGCCAGATGGACGGATGGATGGAACTTTGAAAATTTAGAATTTTGGGTGGTTGGTTGGATGGATGGATGGATGGGATTTTGAACATTTAGAATTTTGAACATTTAGGCCAGATGGATGAATGGAATTTTGAACATTTAGAATTTTGAACATTTAGGCCAGATGGTTGGATAGAATTTTGAACATTTAGAATTTTGAACATTTAGGCCAGATGGATGAATGGAATTTTGAACGTTTCGAATTTTGAACATTTAGGCCAGATGGAAGGATGGATGGAACTTTGAAAATTTAGAATTTTGGGTGGTTGGTTGGATGGTTGGATGGAATTTTGAACGTTTAGAATTCTGAACATTTAGGCCAGATGGATGAATGGAATTTTGAACGTTTAGAATTTTGAACATTTAGGCCAGATGGACGGATGGATGGAACTTTGAAAATTTAGAATTTTGGGTGGTTGGTTGGATGGATGGATGGATGGGATTTTGAACATTTAGAATTTTGAACATTTAGGCCAGATGGATGAATGGAATTTTGAACATTTAGAATTTTGAACATTTAGGCCAGATGGTTGAATGGAATTTTGAATGTTTAGAATTTTGAACATTTAGGCCAGAAGGATGTATGGAATTTTGGACATTTAGAATTTTGAACATTTAGGCCAGTTGGTTGGTTGGATGGATGGATGGATAGATAGGAGCTTTACATTTTTAAAGCTATAGTAGCCTTTTTTTCATAGCACAATGAACTGTTTAATCTCAGAAGATCAGACCCTTTAACACCAAACGGAGTTGTGGAGCACAGAGTGTCAGTCTGTATCCCACAATCCACCTTCCCTGCCCACACATCCTTTGCATGAAATACCGGCAGCATCAACCCTGACCCAACAATCTATAAATATGTTTCCCATCATGCTCCCGAGGCTGGTTTTGACGCACTCCACTTTGGAGCCCTTTTATCTCTAAACTGCTGCTGTGAGTAGATCAAAACACCAACAGTGTTTTGTGAGAGTGCAAATGCAGCAGCGTATTTCCGTTGCTTCCAGCGTAGCACTATGGTCAACTTGTTTGATCACCTCTGTTGTCTTGTTTTCCTTCTCTTTCTTTCGCGCTTTGTTGTTCAGTGCAAGCTAGGTCCATCTTTTAATCCCTGGGGTGTACCGTAGGGTCAGGATGCATCACCCTTGATGAAAAAAAAAAAAAAAAAACATAAATGCAGATGGCCTTTAAAATCAATGGCCTGCGGACACACTGGAAACGAATGCAGAGAGAAGCTCTGTCTGCACCTACACAGGATAGCTGAAACCAGCAAGGTTGTCTGGTTCATTTGTCTTCTTTGAATGGTAAATCTATCTGTGTCTGAACAGAGGGTCCCACAACGAGGAAAAATAACGATGACCCTACGGGAGACATAATGAGGCATCATGTAAAGGTAGAGGAGAGAGAGTGTGAGATTGAGAGAGAAGAAGGAAGGAAGGCCAACCATAAATCATTTCAGCTCATAGGGTACCTTGACTTCAAACTAAAGATGTCTATTTTTGCATAATAAAGCTTGAAAACAATTTTACTTTCAAAATCCGATGCATTTCTGAGTGAAACTGTATATTTGATAAGGGAAAAAAGTAGGGCGGCATTATTTCATCAATCACAATTGATTGTGTAATAAAAAGTGGCCGTTACATTCTAGAATGGAGACAGATGGTTGAAGGGGCGGAGCTGAAAAGTAAGAGGGATTGGTGATGTCACAAAATAGAAAATTCGTTTTAGAGACAGATCAAACTGTTATATTTTGATGAAAGATTGCAACCTTTTTTTTTTTTTTTTAACAATGCACTCAGTACACTGATAAAGCATGCAATTATACCAAGAATGTGTATTAAAGTACATTTTAAATTAATGTCAAATTCCCTAAAAAATGTTAAATGTTATGTTAGAAATATACACTTGACTGGGGTTCTCAACTCTGGCCCTCGAGATCCACTTTCCTGCAGAGATTTGCTTCAACCCTGATGAACCTCACCTGCCTCTAGCTTACTAGTAATGCTGAAGACCTTGATTAGCTTGTTCAGGTTTGTTTGATTAGGGAAAGTGGACCTCGAGGGCCAGAGTCGAGAACCCCTGGACTACACCATGACTCTTCAGGAAGAAATTACATTTTGGAGTAGTTTTCCACCCTGTCTTTCTGTTATCCTGAGCTAAATTGATATCATTAGTTTTTGGCGCACATTCGGCTGTTAATGTACTGATAGAACATGCTGATCATTAAAGAATATTAAAAAGGAATTAGAAGAAAGCACCCCAGACGTTTTCAATTTGGTCCAATCACATTCACACTGTGAGGATTTGAGATTCTAATTAATCTAGATTCAAATTTATTTTATTAAGGGTGCAGTAACTGTAATTAATAAAATATCACGCATGCTGTCCTAAATGGTAACCAGAAGTGCTCTAAATGGATAATTACATGCCAGGATGTAGATTTGCAAGTGTGTGTGTTAAAAGACCAGTGTGGGCTGTTGTAAAATTTCTAATTTTAAATTCTATTAACAAAGAGTGTTCTTTTGAACTTTCTATTAAATCAAAAGTTCCTGGAAAAAAAAAAAAAAAAAGTATTCAGCAGAAGAACCTTTTTCTAAGGAGCCCTGCACATGACATGTAGGGAAAAAATATGTATATCATGACCACAAATTACCAAATCATTCCCATGACTTACTAATAGCACGATTTACTCATTTGTTCTCTCGTTTTACTAAATTGTGTGCAGAATATAATAATTAATTCCCTCATTTTCCTAAATCGTGCACACAATATCATAATTCATTCCCTCGTAGTGTTGTCAAAAGTACCGACGGCGATACCAAGTGGGTACTGAAATGTAAAAAATGTGAAACTTTGAGCACTGTTGGGCGGATCCGTGAACACCTCTGATTGGCCATTGTGTGCACACGTTCATCAGATATGTCTGTGATTGGCTACATTATTTGGCTACGAATCCATTCAACAGCTTTTCAAATTTCAGTTTTGACGACACTGTTCCCTCATTTTACTAAATAGTGCACACAATATAATAATTAGTTCCCTTGTTTTTACTAAAATGTGTGCACAATATAATAATCCGTTCCCTCATTTTACTAAATAGTGCATACAATATAATAATTTGTTCCCTCGTTTTCCTAAATCGTGCACAATATAATAATTAATTTCCTCGTTTTACTAATTTGTGCACACAATATAATAATTTGTTCCTTTGTTTTAGTTAAATCATAACGAGGGAAAGAATTAGTACAATGTGGCCACGATTTACTAAATCGAGGGAACAAATTATTATTATATTGTGCGCATGATTTAGTAAAACGAGGGAAAAAAATTCCACCAGTGCGCCACCAGTGTTGGGTGTAATACATTAAGTAATTAATTACTGTAATTTCATTACTTTTCCCTTGAAAAAGTAAACTAAGGGATTACTCTTAACATTTCTGTCATTTTAGTTACTTCTGATGTAATTTCATTAAATACTGTATATAGAACAATTCTGTAAAAATTTATACATAAAAATTTAACATATAATGTTAAAATGTATATTTTTAATGTAACCTTCTCCCTTTAAATACTTTGGTCAGTTCAAGAATAATTCATGCATTTTTATATTATTTATTTGAAAGAATTATAAGATAAGTTTCATGTTTATTCTTGTATTGTTCAACTGGTCGAGGTTGATATGGGATTGAGAGAGTAATTAGTAATAAGTAATGCAATACTTTTTAGAGAGTCATTAGTACAGTAATCTAATTACACTTTTGAAGGTGTAATTAGTAGCAATATTAATGACTTTTTAACTTACCCAACACTGGTTGCCATGATATATATATATATATATATATATATATATATATATATATATATATATATATATATTGTCCGCATGTCATGTGTGGGGCTCTGTAGTTTTCAGCACTGATCATAATAAGAAACATTTCTTCTAATGGCTGCTGAAAATTCAGCTTTGTGTCAAAGGAATAAATAACATTTTAAAATATACTAAAATAGAAATTGAAATTACATTTCACAATATTAATGTTTTACTGTATTTTTGATGAAATAAACGCAGTCTTGGTGAGCATAAGAGACTTTTGAATAGTGTATTGCCATTAAAGTATTTGGGGTCGGTATGATTTTTTAAATGTATATTCATATATATTCAGGTGTGCATGTGTCTGTTTTTTTTAGCAAAGCATCTGTACTCATTAGTGTATGCATAAATTATCGTCTCGAAATAGCACCAGTTAGAAGCCACCACTACTAGATGCCAAACTGAAGGTTAACGGCAACTATGGAAACAAAATCTAGGTTTTTA
Source organism: Elopichthys bambusa (assembly GCA_037101425.1). Taxonomy (NCBI): domain Eukaryota; kingdom Metazoa; phylum Chordata; class Actinopteri; order Cypriniformes; family Xenocyprididae; genus Elopichthys; species Elopichthys bambusa. The sequence continues at coordinate 6,612,013 of CM074455.1, forward strand.
TACTAATATACAATCAGTTATGATTAAAACAACTTCCTTTAGCACCTCCACATAAGAAATCACAAAACTGTTTCCAAATCAGCATGAAAAAAGTGGCTTTTTCCAATGACATATCATCATGTTAATGGCCTTGACAGATGGTGTGTGAATACCCTGATCAATAACATTCCTGACCTCTTAACCTTCAGTAGTGCAAAGCAAGACCTGAAGAAAATGAGGCTATTGATCAGGGCAGTAGAGCAGAGTGGAAAGATGCGCACGGCATGCTAGCAACAGGCTAACTGCTGCATGTGCACTTCCACTAACATTAACTTGCAGTCACAACCAGTGTTTTTCAATGTAAATTTTGTTAATTACCTACTTCAAAATTACAGCTGCATGATATATCACAATAAAATCGATATCATGATACGGCTTAGTGCTAAAACAGTGGGAATGTGGCCAATAAATACTACATATATATATAGTATTTATTGTGTAAGGTTGGGCAAGGTAGGGACTACAACAAGCTTCTTCCCGGGTAAGTGACATCACTAACCCTGAAATTTACATAAACCCTGCCCCCAAGAACACACAACAAAGGGGGTGAGGCCATGTTGGGCTGCTTTAGAGAAGAGGAAGAGTTGTTATAGTAGAGTGTTGTTATCGTGCCGTCATTTTACGCCAGACTGCTTCACAAACGAGGGTCAATTTAACACTGGATTTGCACAAAAGTTTAATATGACGACACATGCTAGTCGATAAACTGAATCAACTCCACAGCAACTACATAAATTTATCCACTAACCATTCAGAAACGTCCAGTTTCATTCTAAAAGTTGTAACTTCTTCCTAAGTCTCTTCATCAGTGTTCAACTCCAGTTTGAACAATATAAGGCTGAACACCGTTACTGACAATCCTCATTTCGGCTGCGTGAGATTCTCCAGCTTTGTTGGGATCTGTGGGGTATTTTGAGCTGAAACTTTGCAGACACATTCTGGGGACACCAGAGACTTATATATCTTGTAAAAGGGGCATTATAGGTCCCCTTTAATAGTGAGAATTGGACCCTAAACTAAAGTGTGACCCAAATAATTTATCAGAAATATTTATAAATTCCACAAATAATTACAAGGAAACAGCAAGCAATACATTGAATTAAACGTGAAATTTTAAGTAAAAAGACTCAAGTAGTGTCTTCTTGTAAAACATACTCTAATAATATTTGTTATATTTACAACTTCAAAAAATACTTTCCATTTAGCTTCACTTTCAGTGAAGCTAAATGGTTCAGCTCTAAAAGGAACATATTTTTCAGCTTTTTTTTAATTATTATTTTTATTTTCTAAGCAGATGATAAATAAAATCACCCCACTCACTCTAGAATGATTAATTCTTTCCAAATATACAGTAGCTATTCAAGTCATCCGGTGAAAATTCCTGTAATTCACAATATATCGAAGAAAAACAAAATATCACAATTTCATTTTTTCCCCCCGATATTGTGCAGCCCTATGCAAAAGAACAACCAGTGCTATATACAGATATTTCATTAGCGCTTTTTCAGCAGTGTAGTCTTTGTGCTTGACCCAAAAAAGTGAGTTAAACAGTAACTATCTTTGTGTGTATTCTACCACTATAAGACCTGTCCTTGATCTACTAGCAAAAAGTCTCAGGATCTAGACTTCCCGCTGTTTTGGAAGCTGATCAGTGCCATAGTCGGAGAGATTAACAGCTCCTAGAGCATGTAAGCTTCTGTAACTGCACAACTGATGCAGAAGAGCAAACACTGGAGTGAGTCCCTCCACAGGCTCAATCAAGGTATTGCACAAAGTCAGAAAGTTGACACCTCTGAATAAGAGAGCATTCTGTGTATGCGCAAAACCGACACTGCACCTCGTTTTCTTAAGAGGATTTGGGATATCAGCTAAAAGCAGAGTGCTCATACAGGTATCTGTAGAGTTGATGGCTGAGTTAAGTCGAGGCGTGCTGATGCTGTGCCAAGCAGCAAAATCTACACACTACAATGTTACATGGGTAAAGCTTTTTGGCTGAATCAAATGTGTTAAGTGTCAGATAAATGTTTGCGCTTGCAAATCTCACAAATGCAATGCTAGCTTGATGATAGATCATAGCAAGCATTTTAGTAGGTCTGATTTGAAACTAATTTAGCTGCTTTCAGTATTGGAAAGTGAGATGAGATAGTATTGAGAATGAGAATTTAAAGGGATAGTTCACTCAAAAATGACAATTCTGTCATTGTTTACTCATCCTCACGTTGTTCCAGACTTACTTTCTGTGGAAAAAATACAAAAAGCACAATAAAAGTATCCTAAAAGTCCATATGACTCATGCGCAGTGTTGTTATTGTTACCTAAAATTAAACAAAAACTATTACAAATCATCTTTGTTAATTGAAATAAAACTAAAAAAGTAAACACTAGATGAAAAACTTAATAAAAAATAAATCAAAGTACTAAAATTACTAAAACCAAAACTGAAATAAAATAAATCTAAATGGAAACATAAAAAAATCACTAATAAAAGCATATAACAAAATTACCAAATCTAAAATTAACATGAAAACTGAATATATATATATATATACACTAATAGTATACAAATAATACTAAAGTAACAGTGCTCATGTGCTAAATCATAATTCTTGTGTATATATATATATATATGTGAGAGTGAAAAAACACAAGTTTAAGTTTCTAGTGATGGACGATTTTTAAAACACTGCTTCATGAAGCTTCGAAGCTTTACAAATCTTTTGTTTCCAATCAGTGGTTCGGAGCATGTATCAAACTGTCAAAGTCACTTGAACCACTGAAATTTCTAAATGTTTCAAAACACTTATGACGTAAGGAAGCCTCGTTTACTGACATCACGTGACTCTGGCACTCTGATACGCACTCCGAACCACTGTTTCGAAACAAAAGATTTGTAAAGCTTCGAAGCTTCATGAAGCAGTGTTTTGAAATCGTCCATCACTAGATACTGTTGTATAAAGTCATTATTTTGGGGGTTTTTTTGGCACAAAAAGTATTCTCGTTGCTTCATAACATTAAGGTTCAACCACTATAGTCACATGAACTGTTTTAAACATGTCTTTAGTAGCGTTCTGGGCATTTAAAAGTGTTTAATATCTTGCTGTCAATGGAGGCCTCACTGAGCCATCGGATTTTATCAAAAATATCTTAATTTGTGTTCCGAAGATGAAAGAAGGTCTTATGGGTGTGGAACGACATGAAGGTGAGTAATTAATGACAGAATTTTCATTTTTGGGTGAACTAACCCTAAGCTAATCATATTCATATCTCACTGAAATTTGCAGATCTGATGCAAATGATGCCAAAACTCCAAATCAGTGTCGTAACCAACTGCAATGCACCAAATTATGATTATTATTCATATGCATTTTATTATTAGGGCTGGGACAATACTATCAAAGTATAATGATTCGTGGATCGTTTCTGATATTTTCCAAATGCATCGCAAAGCGATTCTGAGCTTAGTTTTTAACAGCAGATGGAGCTCTAGGCTAGTTTTTAACCGCATGCTTAAATGCTCACGAAGAAGAGCACTCGTGCATTCGGCTGAGTCTGAGAATGTATTTGCACCTCAGAATGCTTTTATGATGCAAGATTAATGTAAACAGCCCACTGCAAACACCCTTATAATTCGCTTCAACCTTTTCGAACTTTATGAATTATTATTATTATACAGTTCAAGTAATGTGTGTAAGGCATTGGAAGCAAGCAGAGTACAGGTGTTTCTAAAGCACGCAGTGCCATCTGCTGTTGAAAACTAAGCTTAGAATCGATTCGAGAGAGAATCGCGATACATACGGAAAATATCAGAATCAATCCAGAATCATTTCTCGATTCGCGATGCACTGATGTATTGTCCCAGCTCTAATTAGTATGCACATATTCAAATAGCCTAAAATAAGAATCAAGCACTATAGAAAAGTAAGCAACTTTAAGTGAATATCGACCTAAATTCCAGTTATGTTCCTCATACAAAGCTATTGTATGGCATATATAGTACACAGAAGGACTGCTATTACAGTGGTGCTTTTTCTGCCATTTTTGGAGCTTGACAGGCCCTATAGTCACCATTTACTTTCACATTATATGGAAAACATCCTGCCAGAATAAACAGAGGGTGAATACATGATGACAGAATTTTCATTTCTGGGTGAACTATCCCTTTAAGCAACTTTTAGGAAGCAGCAAGAGACAACAACATTTATCTAAAGAACAGTGAGAGGAGAAAGCGATGTGCAATCCAGTGAGAGTAGCATTTAACATCAGCAAAGCTGGAATTGTTCATACGCATTAAATGAACTTGTCAGTTTCTCTACATCATGACATACCACCAACTCACACCATCCGACTTATTTGTAACACAGATGAAGATAATCATCATCTCTTGTGGTAATGCTGATGAAAATGACAATAATTATGACGAGAGAGGGTGAGGGTGGGGGGGTTGTGGTACTACCATCCGCAGAAAGAAAAAAGGTAAATACTAAAAAAAAAAAAAATTGATGACACATCAGAGTGTTCTATAAATCACTCACTTCCCTTCTTTATTCCGTCTCCTCTAAAACGAAAGAGGGGAAAAGTGCCAGGCGATGAGGGGGTGAACACGACACGCTTCACTGGCCATGACTGCACTCCCTGGGAAGAAAAGCAGTCTGTCAGGACCATTATTCAAGATAAAATGCCCCCACCCCCCCCACCCCCCCACCAGCTGAACCTATTCTTAAAGGAACAGCCCCAGTGGTAAAAAAAAAAAAAATACATTAAATAAACGAATACATTACACAAAAATACATTTAATAATACATTTTCATGACTCCAAAAGAAACTAAAATAAAATGAAAATATCCATAAATTACTTTTAGTTTTGCATACATGGTACAATTAAAAAAATAAATAAATAAACCTTAATAAACAACCCGAATGCATTAAACATGGAAATGCCAGATATTAATAATATTATTTAAATCATCAACACTACAAAACTAAAGAAAAAATAACTAAACTAGAACACTGTAAAATAAATAACTAAGTAAATAAAATTAGGAATGAAAACAATATCTAACACTAGAGAATTGTAAAAAAAATAAATCAATAAAATAAATAAACAATTAAAATGAATAGAATAAAGCACAAATAATAAATATATAACAAATAAACAAATAAAGACAAAGCATTAGTAAATAAAAAAATTGGAATCTAATACAACAGAAACTTAAAACTAATTAAATTTAAAACTAGAAAACTGTAAAAAAAAAAAAAAAAAAAATCAAACAACCAACAAACAAACGAGAGCATTGTAAAAAATAAATAAAAATAGGAATAGAGACTAAATCTAAAACTAGAAAAAAAAATTCAAATCAGCCATTCAACCAACCTACAAAGAAACAAACAAGAAAAAAATCTAATCTAGAACAATGAAAAAAAAAAAAAAAAAAAAAAAAAAATTAAACAAACAAAAACCTTAACTAAATAAATAGAATAAACAAATAAAAACAAATAAATAAATAGAATAAGGCACAAACAAACAAACAGTATTAGTAAAAAAAAATTGGAATCTAATGCAATGGAAACAAAATCTAAAACTACAAAACTGTAAAAAAAAAAAAAAAAAAAAAAAAAGTAAATAAAAATAAAACAACCAACCAACAAACAAACAAACAAACAAACAAACTAGGGGGAAAAAAAGCAATATAAAAAATGTATAAAAAAAGAAAAGAAATGGAAACCAAATATAAAACTAGAAAAAAAAACAGCCAACCAATCAGCCAACAAACAAACAAAAAAATGAAAACAACAACAAACAAAACAAAAACAATCAAAGACAAATCTAGAACAGTATAAATAAAAATAAACAAACAAATAAAATAAATAAACAAACAAAAAACCTTAAATAAATAAATGGAATAAACAGACAAATGAGTAGTATTAGTAAACAAAAAATGGAATCTAAAACTAGTAAACTGTCAAAAAAAGTTTAAAATAAATTAAACCAACCAACAAAAAACAAAAAAAAACAAATAGGAATATAATGGAATTAAAAGTAATGAAAACAAATGCTAAATTGAAAATAAAATATAAATTAAAAATTAAAAATGAAAAAATATAAAAAAAACCCCATCTAGTTCTCTCATTATTCCTGAATATAACCATCACAGCGCAGACTGTAAAGTCATCATCAATTTTTAATTATAAAGTAATCTGACTTCAATGTATTATTTATACTGGTTCTCTTTAACAATGACTATAAACTAGATGAAGTGACACTTCCGTTATGCCTCAGCAATCAAGGCCATTTTCCTATGGAAGACTTCAGAACTAGTCTAGCCTGATGTGCCCTGCCCGCTATAGCTTCCAGCATTCTCTCAAAGCGAGTGCCTCACATCGTCCAATCACAAACTCATCAGAGCAGTAAAGCTTCATGACAACGCAGACACCATCCCCTCCGCCTGTAAACACAGTCCAAGTCCACTATAATCTGCGCATGAGTTCACATACAAGCTGCGGGCCGCACTCTGAGCAATAAAAGAGCAGCGAGAAGATGCTGCAAATTCTGAGACGGTTCCTGATAGAGACAAAATGAGAGGGTCAGTCTATTCAAGTTAAATTTGCTGGGTCCTTCTGCATTTGCTGAGGAGTTAATCTGATATATGGCCATAGGCTGAATCTATTTGCGTAAGAGCCTCTGCCCTTGGCTCATAGATCAGTCAAGCAGCCCTTGCTTGCTCTGTACCTTCTGTAATGGATGACTGCAGAAAGAAGCAATGCAGGTGCACCTTAAGAAACCCTAAACTGGGGAACAAGCCATGGCAGGGAAGTTAGGCCGTGAGGCAGGTTATAAATATTTGCTCCAGCCGTTCTTCTTGCAGTATCAAAGAGCACCTCCAGCAGGGTTGAGGAGAAACGGGATACATGTAACAGTGAAATACTTTATTTTAGTGTCCTTGTTACATACGTCATATGTCAAACCCAAATAAGTTAGCAAAACTAAAAAAAAAATTGAGGTAATCAGTTGCCTCAAAATTTTTAAGTTAAGAAATTCAAAGTTTGAGCCAGTAGAACTGGCAGATTTTTATTTTTTAATTGTTCTTAACTTGTTTGAGTACACTAATTCATACAATTAACTTAAAATGTTCATGTAACCTCAATGTGAACATTTTTATTAGTGTAAACTTAGCTAGCTATAACAACACTTAATTTTAGCATTTACTCTCCCTTTCGAGTGTCATGGGTAAAGCATGCTGGGAAATAGAAATCCCAACCCAGTTTCAGTTAAACTTAAGTTCTTCTAAATTAAAAGGAATAAGTTCTGTGAACTTGAATGAAAAGGAAAGTGCTAAATACTTAGAAAAGTTCATTTGACTGAACTAATTTGTTTAATTTAAGGTTGTCCTACTCAAACCAATTAATTATTTTGAGTTTTAGGGTTTACAGTGTAAGTACATGTTGTTAATTAACATTACTCAGTACGTAAATGTATGATTAACAAGCACAACTTTAAATAAAGTGTAACCAAATATTTTGTATTTTACTGTTACATGCGTTAGTATTTTGTGTTCTGTTAAGGGATAGTTCACCCAAAAAAGTAAAACTATCATCATTTACTCACCCTTATGTAGTTCTAAACCCGATCACGTTTGGATCACAAAAGAAGATATTTTAAAGAATGTTTCAAACATGTTTTCTCCATATAATGGAAGTAAATGGGGTCCAAAACAACACTAAGATTTTAAAAGTATCTCCTTTTGTGATCAACAAGAAGAAAAATGAGCATCATAAAACTAATTTACTGATTTTAATTTAACATGATGTTGACTAAAATATGATGACGAAAGCGAAGAAAAATATGTAATCAAAAAGACAGAAGGAATGATTTTCATGTAATTTTTAAAATATGTATGTTTCATGTAATGTTTAAAATAAAAATGACATACCGTTTTAGTCCTAATTAAATCAAAATCGACTGAAAGTAAATCAGCATGACATAATGAAATATTTTAAAGGATATTTTTGTTAAAAGAAAAAAAACTGACTAAACAAAATGTAAAAATGAACAGCAACTGAACTGCCGTCTACTTCAAAAGATTACATTTTTATTCAACAGTTCAATAAACAAGAAGCTTATATGGAGTTTACACTACACTACCATTCAAAATGGTAAAGTTAAGATTTTTTAAAGTTTCTTATTATGCATACCAAGCTGCATTTATTTGATTTAGTCAGTCTTCAGTGTCACATGATCTTTAAGAAATCATTCTAATATGCTGATTTGCTGCTCAAGAATCAATTGTTATTATTGTCAATGTTGAAAATATATGTGCTGCCTAATATTTTTTTGTGTGTGAAATCTTGATACATTTATTATAGGATTCTTAGAGCAGCATTTATTTGAAATAGAAATCTTTTGTGACATTATAAATGCCATTACTGTCAGTTTTGATCAATTTAAAGCGCCCTTGCTGAATAAAACGTACTGACCCCAAACTATTGAATCATAGTGTACATTATAAACTACATTTGTCCAGTTAGCTAATATATTTTCTCTTCACCAACGAAAATAGTTCTACAAGAAGACAAAGAATCAAGCTTTGTGTGTTGACTTTGAGCCCTTGACTCTGCATCACTCACATGATCTGGTCTGAAACACCGCAAACACACAAGCAGAGCGATACAAACGGTGCTGAATATGCTACAAATGACATTTAACAGCCTGTACTGAAATATATTTAAAAAACATCCCTCCATGACTTCTAGCATGTGTCTGAGAAAGAAAGATGGGTTGTGTGCGAGTGACTCTAGATGGGAGTGAGCAAGCAGAGATGAAACAGATGGAGAGTGATAGTGGTGTTCAGGGAAGAAGGGTGACAGAGACCTAGTGAAAGAGAGCAGGTCTTTTTTGAGCTGGCTTTCTATGTGAGAGGAGGCCTGTCTGAAGAGGTTATTTATTTTTCATCTAGAAATGGAAAGTGAAGAGTGATGTGGAGAGAGCCCCAGTGGAATTACACTGGAGATTGTTGAGACGACGGAGTCTCCTGGGATTATTCGCTCCCGCTCTCGGACGTCTTGATCTCAAGGAGGGAACTGTTGCTCGATGTCTCTCATCTTAAATAGTTGCGCTTTCTCAAAGCCTCCTCAATAGGTGTCCTCCTTCTCATTTCAAACTCAATTATAGCACCAAGTGAAAGCTCATAATCAATCCACAGTCCCATCAGGCCTTAGGAACGTGCCCTCTGTGGGACGGCTCATTAAGGGCCCACTAGTACACTTTGCCTTATTATGGAAAAACCTAGTTCTTGTTGCCTCCTGCATGGCTTGGTCTCACAGAGCAAACTTGAGTACTTTTCCTGGTTAGTGGCAATATCTACTGCTAATTCTGTTTGCATACAGCTGAATTAGTGGGTGTTCTTTCAGTGACTTTTATGTCCCACAGGTTGATTTTTATTACAGATTGAGTTCTTTATCCTTTTTAGGCAACACTATTTCGATAGTCCACTTTAGACATTCTACTGTCTATAAGTAACTTTGCAACTACATGTCAAATAACTCTCATTAGAGTTTTAGTAGACTGTCTGCTTAATTTGTGCTAACACTATATTCTGATGGTCCCCCAACAGACCATTCAATACTAACTACGAGTAATTTTGCAACTACATGTCAACTACCAGTCATTAGAGTATTAGTAGACTGTCTGCTTAATATCTGCTAACAGTTTATGATGGTCCCCCAACATACCATTCAATACTAACTACAAGTAATTTTGCAACAAAATGTCAACTATTAGTCATTAGAGTATTAGTAGACTGTCTGCTTAATATCTGCTAACAGTTTATTCTGATGGTCCCCCAACATACCATTCAATACTAACTACAAGTAATTTTGCAACTACATGTCAACTATTAGTCATTAGAGTATTAGTAGACTGTCTGCTTAATATCTGCTAACAGTTTATTTTGATGGTCCCCCAACATACCATTCAATACTAACTACAAGTAATTTTGCAACTACATGTCAACTACCAGTCAGAGTTTTAGTAGACTGTCTGCTTAATATCTGCTAACACTTTATGATGGTCCCCCAACATACCATTCAATACTAACTACGAGTAATTTTGCAACTACATGTCAACTACCAGTCATTAGAGTATTAGTAGACTGTCTGCTTAATATCTGCTAACAGTTTATTTTGATGGTCCCCCAACATACCATTCAATACTAACTACAAGTAATTTTGCAACTACATGTCAACTACCAGTCAGAGTTTTAGTAGACTGTCTGCTTAATATCTGCTGACAGTTTATGATGGCCCCCCAACATACTATTCAATACTAACTACAAGTAATTTTGTAACTACATGTCAACTACCAGTCATCAGAGTTTTAATAGACTGTCTGCTTAATATCTGCTAACAGTTTATGATGGTCCCCCAACGTACCATTCAATACTAACTACAAGTAACTTTGCAACTACCAGTCATTAGTGTATTAGTAGACTGTCTGCTTAATATCTGCTAACAGTTTATTTTGATGGTCCCCCAACATACCATTCAATACTAACTACAAGTAATTTTGCAACTACATGTCAACTACCAGTCATTAGAGTATTAGTAGACTGTCTGCTTAATATCTGCTAACACTTTATTTTGATGGTTCCTCAACAGACATTCTACTGACTATAAGTAACTTTGCAACTACATGTCAACTTATTCTACTAAACCTAACCCTAACCTAACAGTAAACTAATACTCTAATGAGAGTTAGTTTGTCCATCGAAAGTGAACCATCAACATAAAGTGTAACCTTGATTTTTGTTATGTCTTTTAGATATAGATAATATTTATCCTTCTCCCAGACATTCAATCTCAAGATATAATACTGATCAAAATATTTATAAAAAAACAACAACTTTCTATTCATTAAAGAATCCAGAAAAGAAAAAAAATCACAGCTTCCACAAAAATATTAAGCAGCACAACTGTTTTCAACATTGATAATAATAATATTATTAATATAAATATTATAATATTATTATAATGTTCTAATCAGCATATTAGAAAGATTTCTGAAGGATCATGTGACACTGAAGACTGGAGTAATGATGCTGATAATTCAGCTTTGCCAACACAGGAATAAATTACATTTTAAAATATTTAAAATTGTAATAATATTTCATGATATTACATTTGTTTAATGAATTTCTAAACACACAAATGCAGCCTTGGTGAGCATAAGATACTTTTAAAAAAAAAAAGATTTTACTGACCCCAAACTTTTTAACGGTAGTGTACACTTTTGGACATTGTTAGTAGACAAACTCAATAAACTAGTTAAGAGTGTTAAAAGTGTGTTCTGAATGACTTGATGTTCTACAAGTTCACAGAACCACAATTGGCCAAAGTTGAAGAAACTCCCAAAAACAAACGAAAGACCATTGAGCGACACCAAGGGGTTTAACTATCTTGGCGTCTTTACTCGCCGCCACTTTTAATGAGCAAAAATGTCAAATTCTTTCACAGGAAAGATCTCATCTGGGAGGTTCTGGAGAGTAGCGGAAAAAGTAATATGCTAAAAATAAGCGGCGTAGCCCTACCCAGCACTGAGGAACTTTCCCTGTAGTAATCAAGCAAGTTCTGAGCTTAAGTTTACCAAGGGAGAATAATTAAGGTGACACCGGTGCTTCTTTGGTACATCCTCTTGCAAACTCTCACCTGATGATGGTGTTGGGTCCTTTGCTTTCTGACGGCGCTTGTGGCGACTACGTGTCGACACTCAGGTCCCCTTGCACGTAGCCGCCAGAGCTGAGGGGACTTGGATATGTAACATGGCCTCATTTTGCTCGTTCGGCAGAGGCTGCGTGGTGCTACACCATGAGGAGCACAGAGCAGGCGGCCTTGATTATTTCCTCAAATAGAAACATGTCCACTGGCCGCTAATCTGCTCGGCAGTGCCAGAGCGCGTGCAGGCATTCAGAGCGCAACAATGGAAGTGGGCAAAATCAAATTCACATCAAGTTCACACCTCTGTTATTCCCTCTTTTCTCTTCCACTCACGTTCCTCTTCAAGGAATATTCTGGGGGTAAGTACAAGTTAAGCTTAATCGACAACACTTGTGGTTATGCGATTACTTAATATTATTTTATATTTAATATTAATTATATTTAATATAATTTGAATTAGTCAATATATTAGTTTAATATTAGTTCGTATATATATAATATAGTAGTTTAATATTAGTACTAATATTCCTTTCATTAGTTAGAATATTCCCTCCACCTGCCGCAACCCTTCTCCATCCAGTCGGCAGAGGAGGGGAACTGCTGAAGAAGCAGTCCATGGCAATTAGGCCTTAGAGTGCACTTTATTTTGGTCCTCACTGCCAAATTAGGTTATATAATAAATGAGAAAGAAAGGGCGAGAGAGAGAAACAGAAAAGCGGCATATAGAGAACAGATGAAGTCTAAATTTAAACCCCACTCAACATGAGTCACTGCCCCCAATGCTTTGGGCTAGCCGGGGTCTCGCTGTAGTCTTAAAGTTGTTGCGGTGAATGCGCTCTCATAGACATCCACCATAAGTCACATGATGCACCATCTCACCCTAGACCACCTCTAAGAAAGGATGGGAATTCAGAATGGCCAATAGCTAGCTTCCATGTCATCTTTTTTCCTGCCAACAGATGCACTATGAGCTTAATGGACCTCATCTCACACAACACTTTAGAAAAGGTGCAGAAAAGCCTTCACTAATTAACAACGGCATTAACTGAAACCTTCAAAGGTGTGAGCTAAATGCCACAAGCACAGAGAAGAGGAATACAAGCAGGAAAGGTGTGACTATATAAACAAAGCTACAAAAAGAAGTATGGTGCAAAATACCACACTTAACTCTTAACTGCTATGAACGCACACCATATACCTAAGATAATCAATTATTTCAGTTGGTGACGGAGCATGTTGTATTTTGTCTAGTTTGCCCGCAGCTGGGTATGAGTTAAAAATCTAAACACATAAAGACAGGATTCAGCTTTGAGAAAATACCTTCGAAACTTGGAGATGCTGGCCATTGTATCACCTGTGTGGTCAGCAACTCAGCAGAGCCAATCTCGAATTGGATTTTAATAGATTTTGTGTCCGCTTCCCAGAACTGCAGCATTTTCAGTCTCTCTTGTATTTCCCTCCACCTCTCTATCTCTGTCTTGCAAAGGAATGGCCTCTCTACCATGGTTTGGACATTAACAGTTACCCCAACACACTTCACCCTAGAAAGCACTCGCTTTTACATAACTGTTTTAATAATGGAGCAGACGCTCTTGTGCTTTGCCTCTCCAATCGCCCTGTCAGTCCTGTGTGACATCGAAACAATAATAAGCAGGTTTGCGGGGTTATTTTTAGAAATCGGGGGAAGTGGGAGACGAGATAAAATTGCAAATGAGTCACTGCCTCTCCACATGCTTGTATTCAAGAATGGCATGGCCTAAATCCTAGTTAAACTCTTATCGGAAGTTCGTGTTTGAATCTCGTACAGGCTAATGGAATGGAAAGGCAGATCTAATGGAGTGTTCTGATCTTCACGAGCGGATAAACCATCTAAAACAGAATATCACTCTTCAGATTTTGCTCTTGAAACGCAAGTAATCCTCAGCATCAGAGGAGCTAATCCGAGTACTTTTTGTCAGCTAATTAGACAGGCAGAAATAGGCATTGCACTTCAGGGCAAAAAAACCCAAAAAAACTCTCACATGTTTGGAAGAATAAAACAGTTAGACATGTTTGGAAATTTGTTAGTCTCTATCCTGGTCAACAGCCTAAAGCCTTAGCGAAAACATATGCTACATGAGGAAGCAAACGCAAATGCTAACAACAACAAATTTGAAGCATGTGTGTGAAGAGATTCAGTTGGTCACACTTTATATTAGGTGTCTGTAACTACATCTAAAAAAAGTACAATGTACTTATCGTGTTCATATTGTATTGCAAAACACATTTGCTGCTACTGAGGTGGGATTAAGGTTAGGGACAGGTTTGGTGGTATGGGTAGGTTACAGAAATGTACACAATAAGTGCTTTGTATCAAATGATTAATTTAAATGTTAGTACACAGTTAAAGACACCTAATATAAAGTGGAACCGATCAGTTTTGTTTAGAACAAGCCTATGAGTAGCAGTGTTGCCAAGTCTGCGGTTTTCCCACAGAATTTGGCTACTTTAACAGTGTTACCGCAGGTTGATTTTCATGTCCGCGGGTTGAAGCAACCCCAATAACGTGATATTTAGTCCCAGGAATGCTAATTTTACCAGGGGAACCCCGCCAAAAAAATATTTTTACCCCATGGGACCCGATTTTTTACCGGGGGACCCCCTTGAAAGGCAATTGGGTTAGTTTTGGGCTAGTTTTGAGCAGTTTTTAATGTGTCATGACAAATCTGCAGCGTTGAAACCCAACAATGGTTGGCAGTTCTGACTGGTTTATGGACATGAGGGAAAAACAATACTAAATGTTAGGGCTGGGACAATATATCTGATATTTCTGATATTTTCCAAATGCATCGCAAATCGATTCTGAGCTTAGTTTTTAACAGCAGATGGCGATCTAGGCTATTTTTTAACCGCATGCTCAAATGCTCACAAAGAAGAGCACTCGTGCTTTCAGCTGAGTCTGAGAATGTATTCGCACCTCAGAATGCTTTTATGACGCAAGACTAATGTAAAAAACCCACTGCAAACACCCTTGTAATTCGCTTTAACCTTTTCGAACTTTATGATTATTTCATAGAAGGTTCAAGTGGTGTGTGAAAGGAATTGGAAGGAAGCAGAGTACGGCTATTTCTAAAGCACACAGTGCCATCTGCTGTTGAAAACTGAGATCAGAATCGATTCGAGAGAGAATTGCAATACATACAGAAAATATCAGAATCGATCCAGAATCATTTCTTGATTTGCGATGCATCAATGTATTGTCCCAGCCCTAATAAATGTTACCGATAAAACGCAACTAAGCATATAATCAAGCCTAGTTAGGATAGTCAAATAAATAGGCTTATCAAAATGTAAATGCTTTCCATATATTTGGTTGGTAACATCAACATTCGCCAAACTGTTTATGTTTATTTAAGAGAACCAACTGTACTTTACTCGACAAAGCGAAAAAAGACATGGAGGAGAGCGCTCAATTCAGTACTTGCCAGGGACTGACACACTTATCATTGAGGTACTACAGGTGCTGGTCATACAAGTTTCACTTTTTGAATGGAATTAGTGAAATAAATCAACTTTTTGATGATATTCTAATTATATGACCAGCACCTGTATTATAGTTTTTGTTTAAAATTTTGATTAGATTTGATTGTTTTTCTGCTTTCATTGTAATTTTAGTTAAAATTTATTTTTTATTTTTTGTGTGCTCATGTCTTTTAGTTTTTGCTTTTAAATGTCTATATAGTTTTTTTATTTCTGTTTTAGTTATTTTAGTACATCAGGTTAAGCTAAAGCTTGGAAATTAGATGAAATAAAATAAGTTTACATTTTTATATATATTCATTTTTTATTTCAGTTAATGTTTATTTCAAGTAATGAAGTTTTTTTTATGGTTTTAGGTTTAGTTAACTATAATAACCCTTATACTTGTAAAATATATTGAATAATGTGTCAAATAATGTTCTTAGTCTTTCCTTCCTGTGACAAGATACAGTAGTTCATTATGAATTAAACAGAAATTAAATTAAATACAGTTTATTGTGTAAACAAAATAACAATAATGACCAGTAAAAAATAATTATAAATTATAATTAGGGATGCACCAATACCATTTTTTAAGAACCGGGTATGAGTACTGATACTTTTTTTCTAGTACTCGCCGATACTGATACCGATGCCGATGCCTATACATTTATTAATTTCCCCCTCTCTCTCTTTCTCTCTCTCTCTCCCTCTTTTTTTTTTTTTTTTGGTGATGTTGCAGTTTTCCAAGCACAACACAGTGAGACTAATGAATGTAGGACAGCTTCTTTATTATTACTCTGATTTTTATGTGCTTGTCATAAACTTAAAGAACAAAAATTTCACAGTGTCCAATATCCTTCAAAGGGCATAATTACCAATATATATAATTGTTGTTATATAAAAAGAAATTTACAAACAATACAACAAATACTATAGACATACAAATTAAATAAACTTGTTTTTCATTTGTTATTTACCATGTTGTTTTATTAACATTAATGACAAATATAGGCTATGGTCCCTTTAAGACCGAATCCATGGATACTGACACGTATCCTGTTTTCACCCAAATGTTTACATCCACTTAACCGACTGTATTTACATGAGATACTCCACACCATGGACATTTCAACAACTGTGTGCATTTGACCATTCATATCTCTGTCTGAGAGAACTGGGATCGCACGCAAGAAAGAGAGAGTGTGTGTGCGAGAGAGAGAGCACTTCTGGTCTTTGTCATTCAGCGCGATTCCGCCTATCCTGCCTTCACTAATCGATAACGAATTGTGTTTGAAAGCATGCAGTTCGCAATGTGTAGGTTGTCATCATTAATTTGAAGTATTTCCACACCCCTGAGGCTGTTATTGTTGCTGCTGCTGCCGACTTTTCGTCTGTGAAAAAATGTCGTTGACAAAAATTATGACGAAAATCATTCGTCAACGAAATTAACACTGGCCAGGTGAAATCACCTTTACTGTTGTTTGACGTATACATACATTGTTGAGGAATACATTTCATTCCACTTGATTTCCAATGGAAAATCTGAGACTTGAAGCAAAACCAGTTGAGAATGCACACAAAAATAACAAAAATCATGACAATTTCGTAGGCCAATTTACACTGCACTGACAGACGCAGACCAATGCCGATAGTCACCAGATTACAGCAAGTCACTTCTCAGACATTCTAAATCCGATTCAACATGTTCATGCGGCGAAAACAAGCTCAGACAGATGCCAACAGACCCTGACAGGGGTAACACACTGATCCGACAAAACCAGGTGTGGCGTGAATTGGCCTTTAAGGCCCGTTCACACCAAGAATGATAACTATAACCAGGGCTTGACATTAACTTTTTTTGGTCATCGATCCAATGGAAAAACTGCCATTATATTTTTTATATTATCTCATAATTTGCAGCTGATATATTAGGCTGCTGTCACTTTAAGACCTGATGCACTGATCCATTACACTGTTACACATTTTCTTTCTCAAACTGTTTACGTTCACTTAAAACCAACCTGATCTCATGGAAAAATGTACCTGTGGGAACATTTTTGCAAAACACAAAATACATACCAATACGTACATATCACTACAGTTTCCAAAAGAAATGTACACTAGAGGCAGTAAAACAGCAAGCAATCGTTTTCATACACAGTTATAATTACAGGGTCAGATTATGGATTAATAAAGACTTGTTTTCACGTCTCCTTGCACAATATTATATTATGATCACAAAACACTTTTTACCAAAGTGCATGATTTGTAAACAAATACATTTTGGACATTGCATCACTTAACCAGCTCCATATGTTTAGCTTTTCTGACGTAACAAGCTTGCTCGGTAGCTCAGCTGGTATGGAATTGTACTTAGGATGTGGAAGCCTTGGGTACGAAAAAACAAATGTTCTAGAAGTGATTCCAACGACATCGTTCCTCTGCTTTGTTTTTGTTATAGTTGTGGTGTGGACTCTGTTATTCTTTTATGTTTGGAATGATTTTTAGAGCTATATAATTATCATTATAGTTGTCGTCCCTGGTGTGAACGGGCCTTCACGGTGTACCTGTAATTCTAGCTTTTAAAAAATAAAATTTATATATAAGCAAGGAAAAAAACAGACTTATTTTGTTTTTTAACATGATGCCACCATGTACTATTTCTGGCCTGAGAGAGTGCACTGATCCATGACGTTTCTCTTCTAACTGGCAGCCTGTTTGAAAACTAAAAGCACAGTGCCT
>CM074455.1:6632500-6782500 GCA_037101425.1 Elopichthys bambusa
CCATCTTTGGGGACGCTGGTCTAATCCGATTAAAAGTAGGGAGATTTAAAGATGCGATATGTTTGCAGCTGCTTTAAAGATGTCCGTGATGATTCAGAGTAAAAATGTATTACATAGAAATACAGGGGAAAGAGATGATGAGAACCAGATCTATTTCCTGGAGTCAGTATTGAGAACCTGGTGTGATTTGGTCCTATAAGGTACTTATCAGGTCCTACAAAGTAAAGTATGAAGTGCACTACTGTACGAATCCGATTAGCTATCTCGAATGGGGATGAGCATTAGGATCCTACTTGAAAGTAACAGCATTATATATTGCATTATAACAGCACAATAATTGCATTACTTAAAGGAGTGGTTGATTATGATTTCACTTTTTTAAACTTTAGTTAGTGCGTAATGTTGCTGTTTGAGCATAAACAACATCTGCAAAGTTACGATGCTCAAAGATCAATGCAAAGGGAGATATTTTCTTTTACAGAAATGGCTTTTTAAGGACTACAACAATCTACTGGTAGGGACTACAACGAGCCTCTTTCCGGGTTGGTGACATCACAAACCCCAAAATTGACATAAACCCTGCCCCCGACAACATGCAACAAAGGGAGTGAGGCCAAGTTGGGCTGCTTTAGAGAAGAGGAAGAGTTGTTGTACGTTGTTGCCATGTCGTCATTTTATGTTGGACTGCTTCACAAACGAGGATCAATTCAACATTGGATTTGCACAAAAGATTAACATGACAGCACATGCTAGTCGATGAGTTGAAGATGCATTCTAAAAGTTGTAACTTCTTCCTGAGTCTCTCTATTAGTGTCCGACTCCAGTTTGAACAATGTAAGGCTAAACATCGTTACTGACAATCCTCATTTTGGCTGCGTGAGATTCTCCAGCTTTGTTGTTGTTGAGCAACCGAAGCGTGAGCTGTTAAAGCTTCGCCCTCTTTTGGAAAGGGGGCCGGGAGCAGCAGCTCATTTGCATTTAATGGACACACAAAAAAATGGTGTGTTTTTGCTCACACCCAAATAGGGGCAAATTTGACAAGCTACAAAAAATTATCTGTCGGGTATTTTGAGCTGAAATACTTATATTACATCTTGTGAAAAGGGGCATAATAAGTCCCCTTTAAAGTCAGCATGAAACAGAAGTTGAAATAGTCTTTTCTTCTCTATTGTGATGGGAAATGTAGGGCGAGACTTTTTTTCCATTGGGAATTGATTGGATGGTTGTTGGTGGATCTAATGTGAGTGACAGGTTGCCCGGCCCTCGCGCCAGTAAACACATCATCAAAGAAAAGAAGAGATAGGGAAGAGGGAGTGAAAGGTATTTTAATTAAACGAGGGCACATAAATTTAAAAAATAATATTGTGTTGAACACAAAAGACTACTTTTCGCAGAATGTTTCAAATGCTTTTGTCCATATTAAGAAAGTCAGTGGGACTGAAACATTCAAGCTCCAAAAACAACATTAATTCATACGAGGCTTCTGAAGTGACACAACCACTTTGATGAACAGGTCAAACTTTATATTTACTATCAAATCAGAAAAATCATGATGTTTGAGGTCACAATTCAATTAATTTTTAAAAGAAAATATGACCAAAACTGAAATAAAATAGTGCATAACCTACTCATATTTCTCTAACACTGGTCAAACTCCAAAATGTGAGGGGAAAATCAAGATATGCAAATCAAATATAGGCAAAACAACTCACACGAGAGGATGTAGTACCTTCACACCAGTGTGATTGGCTGATTATCCTGTCAATGCAATAATGACCGCTTCTCGTGTTTGCAAATTGGCTGGAATGAGTCAAACTGGCGGAAATGGACAAGACTAATTACAAACTGAACAACTCACCTAGACAACTCCACAATGAAAGTGAGTAAGATGTTTTAGAGACCATGCTTCTGAGCATTTGTTGACAAATGGAAAAGAAAAGAAGGTGAAAATCAATTAAAAAACAACAGTTAGTAACAATAAAATATACACTAAATAAAGTGCAATACACTATACAGCGGAATAAGTCCTGCCTTCTAAATAAAAGAGCCAATCGCCAATTGGTAAAGTCAACGCATCACTACAGCTGCTGTTAGAAGCTCTGGTTGCTTTAAAACCAGTCAGTGTTCCGAGACACACACTTAGAACTGCACATGCGCATTGGCAGGTCCAGCCTGAAAAATATGCTATGTGAGCTTTCAAAGCTAGCTAGCTATTGCTACCCTCTTGAAATTGCCGACCCTACCTTTAAGCTGAACAGATGAATTTACACTAAATGCAACTAATAAATCAAGAAAAAAAAAAAACATAATTTCTGTAACTGAGTCAACAACGGTGATGAAGAGAAGCACTTTACTTTATTTAATCAGGAAGGTCAAAGATCGTCTGGGCAGAGATACTTCAGCTGAATAGGTAAATTATCTGAATGAATCAATTCACTAAAATAAACCAGACTTCCTAACACTAAACGTGTGAGGAAAAAGAAGACAGAAGAGCATGTAAAACAACAACAGAGTTGTTCACGTTACACAGCTTCTTGTTGGAAAACGTAGCTTGTTACTAAAAAAGATTTTTATTTCGCTAACGAGCCACTGTCACAAAAAATGTAGGTATGTTCACTACGTTTAGTTAAAAACTCCCAACACTTTTTTGTGAGTGTATATCTGTCACTTTGTACACGTGTCTTAGTATTTGTATATAAATGTGTGTCAGTCAATATGCTACTTTCCTCTCATCTCACTGTGCCTGAGGGACACTGTGGAGGAACTGAGCAGAACGTGACTTTAATTGAACAGGAACTGTGCTGAGGAGCAAAAGGACCACCATACTGGCAGAGTGATGTGCAGACTGAGAGAAAAACAGCTTTGTACACCCAATTACATGACATTCAACACAAGACATACAGATTAGACACAAGAATACAGCGCTGAAAGTGGGTAAAACAGATTAAAAATAGACCATGTAAATTGGAAAATGTTATAAGAGAGAAAAACAAAGAAAGAGAGGCATGAAATGTTAAAGGTAACACTTTACTTAAAGCCCATATATATATATATATATATATATATATGCACCTTATGCATTGTATGCTCTCGTGAAAATTGTTATAAAACTGTTATAATACTTATCTACTCCTTAAATACACCTTTGGAAAGTATAAATATTTATAAATAAATACAAAAATAGTATGTAAAAAAATAACTAAAAAGCTATAATGTAAACAAAATACATACAAATAATAAAGAAATTACAATTAATGAAATAAAAATAAATGTCTAAATAAATATAATGGATATCAATATGTAAAGAAATAGAAAAATAATAAATAAATAAATCAAATTAAATTAAAATAAAATAAACATTTATTAATATTTCTTTTTGGATGCCACTCACAGATGTTATGTAGTAAGTTTATGAGACAACAATGTAGCATACAACTATCTGAATAATAAACTGTAACTGTGTACAGCATACTGTTTCACATGTAATACAACTCGCAGTAAATACATATGGCGATGTATAGTCAGAGAAACTGAGGACAGAATGCAATTGAAAGAGAAAAAGCCGTTCTAAAGTCTGGAGTCGAGGAAAAAACAGGGATTCTTTTCTTGGCCTGGTCCGAGGCGGCCCAGCAAGGAGGCGTGTGTTTGGAGTCTAGCAGAGACCCTGAGGTGAGCGTTACCCCGCTCAGCCTCTCAGACCCGCAGTGCTCCTCCACAGGGAGGTCTTTGAATAGAAAGCCTGCGGTTTCCCTCAGTACAAGGGGGTCTTTGATAATGCCACTACGGAAGCCTATAGGGGCCTAAAGGACAAATAGAAACACATGCCAATTATGCTTGTTCATTGACTACAAATGAGACCGGTCAGACTACACTCTGTACTCGTGTATTCAGACTCACGAATAAGAGAAAAAAACAAACGGACTCCCCAAAGGTGGAAAGCCACGCATGAGAGAAGCTAAATGCTGTTTTTGTAATAGTGTTTCCTGAAAACCTTCATGTGCCTTTTGAAAACGAATGATGAAAACAGCAACAAAGAGCCTTAGGGACGTACAATGTTGGAGAGTTATTGATGCGGAGAAAGACCGCGAGGCTTAGCATTAGATAAAGAACGCTGCTGCGTACGGTACCGAGCAAGGTTCACTGTGTGGTCTTATTATGGGCGTACAAGTGTTTATGTGTGTGTGTTTGTCAGAGAGACCCACCACAGGGCTGTCGACTCAGCGTCGCTGAGGGCAAAGGGCTGTTTGGTTCTCGCTTTAACCTCAACCTGCAGGAAAACAACACAACTTTTCCAGCTGACTCAGCAGGACGTGGCCCTGCTGTTATGCCACTGTAAATCGATATTCAATAAAGCTGCATGATTGCTATATGCGTCACAATTTGAATGATGAATATTTAAGAGATTTTGATGAACAAGGTCACTCACCCTTTGACATCAATAAGTTAGGTTGTGCATTTGTTTATAATTTTTTGTCAAAGTGACGCCCTATAGTGTTAATCTTGTCAGCACTATTACTGACAAAAATGTTCAAATACAAAGGTTTTTGTAGTCAATAACGCTAATAAGAAAATTTTGCATCATGGTAATAATGAAAGTTTTAATTAAAATATATGGTGGATGAGAAAAAAAATAACACTGCAATATAACAATATACTAACAAAGTTTTTAGAAGAAAAATATAGCAAACAACTTGCATCTGCACAAAGTGAACTTGAATTTAGGCCGCGTGTCCACCAAAACTTTTTTTTCCGAGGCTAGCGTATTTTTCAACTGTTTTCAATGGGAGCGCCGTGTTTTTAAAACACCAGGAGCGTAACGAGGTGCTGAGCGCTCAGCATTTTTTACCGGTCGCCGAGAGTTGAAGAATGTTCAACTTTGGGTAAAATGCACTTTGTACCCAGCTGTCCAATCACAGTGGAGGAGGGGTGGGACAAATACAACGCCGACCAACCAACACATTCTGCTTTTACAATGTTAACAGACGACAACAACAAGCATAATAACAGAACAAAATAATTTAAAACAAGAGCCAGATCAAATACTTTACTTTGTATTGACATTTTTATATAGAAACAAACATCTGTGAAATACTAGTAACACTTCCACGAATATTCCATATTATAGCAAGCAAAGCGTCTCAACTGAATCACCTTGTGAATGGGTCATTGACGAATAAGGTTTTTAAAAGTGTTAAAAACATAATGGAGATATAATTAATTTTGAAGTTTTATTAAGTGTTAACACTCAGATTATATAGTTTTTACAATCAATTAACACTGCTTTTGTCAATTTTTACAAGAGGGACAAAATTTGTCACCAAAAAGGTCATTCAGTTTAACCAAAATTTCGGTTTTACCGAATGACACTTTTGGTTTTACCGAATAACAATATTTTCAATAAATGCTAACAGGCGGATATCTATCTAGCCTGATATCTAGCTAGATCAATCAAACATTTTATATTTAGTACAAGTTTTTAAAATATTACAACATTTTCCATGTTTTATAGCGGTTGTACCGAATGACCTGATGTTTCGGGACATGCGTATGAGCAAATAAAAACATGAATTATTTTAAATAGTTAAAAGAGAGTTAGTTACTTTGCTTCATGACCATGTGGTCCTTTGCAGGTGTCTGAATGATGTCACATCCTGTCACATGATATTGAATGCATGACTTGATCCAAAATGGACTCTTTATTCGGTTACTACGAATGACATCAATGAAACTCATTTTTCCAGACATTCTATCTCATAACAAATTAAAAAAAACATAAAAATTCACAACATTGTACAACGGTGGTTAATATAATTAATTCATATAATTGATATGAAATAAACTTTTTTCATTAACTAAATGTTATTTTAAAAATGTGAAATGTGATTAGAATTAAATGCAGTTTTAGTCAAAATTAAAAATTAATAAATATAACATGAAATAAATAGATACTTTTATTCAAAAGCTATGACAAACAAAAGAAACAAAAAGGTTCAAATTATTTAAAAAAGTTAAAACATTTAAGTGAAACAAGCATAAATTAATATAATCTAATCTATGTGAAATGTTTGAATATTGAATTCAACTTTGCAAATAAATGTAAAACTATAATGTAAACGAAATGTTATTTTAGAACGTGAAATAAAATAAAAAAAGACAAAATATTGAGTAAAACAAAAAAACTAAATAAAGTAAATATAGCACTGCATATACACCGATCAGACATAACATTATCACCACCTTCCTAATATTGTGTTGGTCTGACTACGACTAAATTGAGTACGACAGCACTCTTGCTCATTTGAGTCTGCTTAATTGTTAAAACTTTCACCATTTTAAAATGTAGAAAACACCATTCTGTATATTTTTAGCTTGCTAAGTGAAACCAACACCTCCAGCTGAATGCCTGCACACTGCGGGGGCTGCTAGGAAGATTTTCGGCTCAAACTAAATGACAGTTGCCTCTGGAGGGTTGGGTCACCAGCACACAAGGAGGAAAAAAAGAGCAAGAGTGACTTTGGGGGAAAAAACACTTGTCCCTGCTGCAATCAATTACGGTTCATTTGCATTTCCAACACTTATAGGTAGCACTTCATACTATTAGAGTAATTTATACAACTTATACGGCTCATTTGCAGATTGATAGCTGCCATTCCTTAACCGCGCATAATGAACGTCTCATCAAAGGGGCTAAAGTCACCGCGCTGGATCTGACGGTGTAGTACTGGCCCAATTTCCGTCTTCATCAAGACTTAATTTGCTCTCACCAAGTCAAAGCCCCCAGATAGCTTCTCCTGCCTGCTTAAATGCATCATTTGCTTCTCTTGGAGATAAAACAGTTTGGGTTAGTCACCAAATTGGGAAAGCAGAAGCAAGTGAGCAAACCGGGATTAAAGAACAGCAGGGGCAAAGTGAGTTGGCTTGTGTTAAAAACAGCTCTGGGATCAGTGAGCCAGATGTTAGTGCTCTATTTGAATATGTTTTGTTTAATGGTTTATGTGGCAGTTTGCACAGAGGACCATTTTGTATCTAGCCTATAGCTTCGGACAGGTGCTAAGTCCTTTTTTTAATTTTTGAGATGTGACTGTTATGAATAATTGATCAGTAGTTTAACTCATTTTGCTTTAGAACCCAGATTTTACATTGGACATCAAGCGTCTTTATAAATGGGAAGGGTAACGCAAAAATGAAAATTCTATCATTTACTCACCCTAATGTTTTTTTCCGAGCCTGTAGACCTTTTTTCTTCTGCGGAACACAAAAGAATATATGTTGCAGAATGTGTCTAACTGTTTTTGCCCATAATAAAAGTCTTCCACAGAAGAAAGAAAGTCATACAGGTTTGGAACGACATAAGGGTGAACTCTCCTTTTAAAATTCCAACCAAATATTTTTATTACTTGCACTGTGTTATCTACAACCTTTTTTTTCTATAATAGATTTATTTTCTGTGTAGTATTACTTTCAAATTAAGTATTAATTCTAAGAACGCCCTGTTCGTTCTGTCTCTTCTGACCCAGGAAAAATCCAGCCATAAATAGATATCTCTATTCTTATTAATATTTCATCTCAAAATAACTGTCACTCATAGCTCATTATAGTCTATGGGTATGGCCTACATTCAGGACGAGTACGAGATCTGGCACTGATCATAGACTGCGCTCACATCAAAATCAAATTGGGGTCATTTGCCTATAAAGAACATGAATCTAGGAATCGCTCTTTATGCATAAATGGCTCCTTAGCCTTCCCACCTGAACATTTGTTTTATCACACTGTACAAATCGCAGAAACTGATACACTCAGAATCAATGAGGCGTTAAGCTAAGCGCACACTGCAAGTCACTCTTTCATCTTTTAACTCTGTGGAAAAAAAAACAAAAACAGACACTGACAAGGAACTGATACTCTTTTAGTGCAGATACTATGACACATTTCAAACTTGTTCAAAATCTGGCTAACCAGTTTTTAGGTCTGCATTGTATCCGTAAAGAGAAAAAGATCAAAGGAATTGTGTGAGGAAAGAGTGCAAATGGAGGGCAAGGTAGTGGGAGTTGGAACCAACGACAACAAAAAAATGCTATCTTAGCTAAAAATGCTAGCTAGCTACAAGCCAAGTCCCTCCAACCGCTGTCTCACCTATATTTTTTAAGCTCCTTTTCCTGCTCTATTGTGTAGGAACCATTGTTAGGTAGTGAGGTTGACTAGTTTGATATATTTCTATTTTTAGTTTTGATACTTTCAGCAGTGGTTCTTTAATTAGCATGCTAATCGTTTGCAGCAGTTAGCACAAAGTCCTTTCAGAAAAATTGCATTGGCATCTTTCAGCTTCCTTACAATGATAAGTTGACTAGTTGTTCAGATGATCCACTGACTAGTCACTGTGTATGTTGTGCATCATGACGTTAACAACACGAACACAAAAAAAAAAACAAAAAACACAAAACTGTTAGTCAAGAAATACACCAGGTGACGATTGCTCCTGTCAATTACCTTTAAAGGGATAGTTCACCTAAAACTGAAAATTCTGTCATCATTTACTCACCCTCAAGCTGTTCCAAACATGTATGAATTTCTTTTTTTTTTTTTTCTGCTGAACACAAAAGAAGATATTTTAAAGATTGTCTGCAACCAAACAGTTGATGGGCATCATTGACTTCCATAGTATGTCAATGTGGCCCATCAACTGTTTGGTTATTCTTCAAAATATATTCTGTTGTGTTTAGCAGAAGAAAGAAATTCATACACGTTTGGAACAACTTGAGGGTGAGTAAATTATGACAGAATTTTCATTTTGGGGTGAACTATCCCTTTAAAGCGAGACCATTTGCTCAACGGCCATCTTGGTTTCGCCTCCAGGCAGCTATGTTCTACATAACTAATACAACTACAGTCCACTTCAGGAATTTCCTAACTTTTTTTGTCAGCTAAATCCCTTTGACATAAAATATTAATTTGAAGCACCCCCTGAGATTTCAAGTTAATCTTTCAATAATTTAACATGTAGATTTGAAAATGAACAAAGACATTTGCTGTCCTGTTTCAACCCTTTTCCTGTCTAACTGTTTCTTACCACAAGGGCCATTTGGAATTCCTAAAAGCACAAGAGGTGCTGATAGTGCTCAAGGTCTGTAGGCCAGGATGTGTGTACAACGGGGGGTCTGTTTATTGTCACACCTTTATTAAGGGTTAAGGGGAGCTGTAATCTTCTGATTGATCAGTTTAAATGTCTTAAACATTTGGGTTTCAGGCACATGGTCAAGGAAGGGATATAATATTGTAACTGTTGCTCTGTCTCTTCTTCTCTTTGGCTCTCTTCTCTTTCTCTAGCTCTAGTCTTGTGACTCTGCTTCTAGACTTTTCTTTTTTCTAAAGCTTCTCTCTCTCTCTTTATTTGTTTTAACAAATATTTTTGCCTCCCATTTCCCCCCATTTCCCATTAATGTCTTATGGAGGTCAAATTGACCCATGGGGGAAGGATTGGTTACTATTTTTATCACAACCACAAAATCCCCTTGAATTTAGTCAGTCAATTCAATTTCAAAGTCAATTTCAAGTGCAACAAAACTCTCAAGGTCTTGGAGCACTCAATTTTCAAAAATTAAAAGAATATGATGTTAATCTAATGAGGATTTATAATGTTTCTAATATTACTTTTATATGTAGGATTTCTGATATCAGTCACATCATGCCAAACAATTGTGTCCCCCTGTGGTGAATGGTCTGGCACACAACGCGGGGCACCAACATATGCTTCCGCCCTGGCATCATCCACCCCCTTCAAACACCTTCATTCATCCAGCAACAACAGGAGGTATAATGGTGGACAGTGGTAGAAAATGGAGCAGATTTATTGTGGGACAGAAAGAGACATGTGCCAACAAGGAATCACGGGACAATTGAAAACAAAAGGATGCAGAGTAGTGATGAAGAGGGAAGCATGATGAGCGATGACAGGCCAAACCAAGCGAGAGGGAGGAAGTGTAAAAGACAGGAAAGGAGAGACAGTGTCAAGGTGAGAAGGAAAGAGAATTGGACACAGTGGAGTGTGTCCACAGTTGTAACACATCATATCTCACTCTACATCTCAACAGCTTCCTAAGGCCCAAGAGTATTAAGCCAAAGAGGTGTGGGGGTCTTTGGTAAGGAAAGAAAGAGAGAGAGAGCGAGAAAGATACTGGACCCTCGTACCATGGAGTGGTCAATTGTTAGCAATAAGAGAAAACACTTATTTTATTTTCAACCTAATACCTACTAATATCAAGTCCAATTTCAGAGATATTGATAACTCTAAAAACAGAAAAAATACAATTTCTAAAATAAAGTCAGTAATTATAGACATTTTATTCATCCAAGCCGCCTTGAAGATTAAACTTACTTCCAAAAGTAAGCATCATCATCACATGAATTGCAAAACTAAATACTGTTTTCAAACAGGTTTCCTGTACACTCCCCCTCCTGTCATTGGTCAAACAAACAAATAGCCCCACCCCAAACTCACACTATTGGTTGAGCCAGTGCTGCTATGTTGGAATGTTTGGAATACTCAAACTAACAGTAGCAATAAAAGATACTGCTCATTTTTGATACATTATTTCATTTTCAATCTAATACTAAGTAATATCAAGTCCAATTTCACAGATACTGATAATGCTTAAAAATGAAAAATACAATTTTGTAATTATAGACATTTTATTCATCCAAGCTGCCTAGAAGTTTAAGCTTACTTCCAAAAAAGCTTTCTGCGAAATTAGCATCATCATACAAATTGCTAAAGATTGTTTTCAAACTCCTAATGCCTCTCATTGGTTAAACAAACAGATAGCCCCGCCCCAAACTCATGCTATTGGTTGAACCAGTGCTGCTAATACTCAAACTAATAGTAGTAATTAGAGATACCACTGACTTTATTTTCAAACTTATACCAAGTAATAGGTCTAACTCTAAAACTGAAAAAAAAAGAAAAGAAAAAACAAGATTTCTAAAATAAAGTGGGTTATTATAGATATTTTACTAATTATATCTCATTACATTATATTTGAGAGCCATCATTTTAACATTTTAACGTTTAGCTTTCCATTTATCAGGTATAAATGGAAAGCTATTATGATATAAAGATATTATTATTATCATTACATGATCAGGCTTCTAACAGTTTTTATTGTAAATATACAACATCACACATACCCAATATAATAACTATATATATACTATGTATATGTGTGTGTTTGAGGATATGTCCTCTCAATACAACATCAATATTAAAAATAATCAATCATTTCAAATAATATTGTAAATAACAAAACATATCCATACTAATAGCAAAAAAGAGAAAATACAGGTTTTTGTCTACAAGTTAACATTTCCAACCTATGTGACATCAGAAGTGGAACCAAAATTTCGCCTTTTTCTTCCTTTTAAATAAAAGTGATGAATTGTGCAAAACGACAGTGTTTCTATGTGTCTCTGACTTTATAAGTCTCTAATGACATTTAGAAGTAAACTAGATCATGTGACAAAATATAAATAATGACTGGTCTTCACATTCACACTCACACTTCACCACAAAACCCTTGCACATCCACATCTCTCTTACCCCACGACCACCAGGAGAACAAGACTCCAGAGAAACAGAAATTGGATTAGATTAAATTAGACGGCTATCTATTAAACTGGCACAAATAGATCTCCTCATTGCTATTATAAAAGACCTGACTTATGTATGCTAGCCTGCTAGCACTATCATTACATCATAATCTAGCATATACACACATCTGACTGGGCCTTTTTAGATCAATTTTATGCTTTCCTTACAAGTTTATCTGATGCATATTAATCAGCAAGGAGAGCAGATTTTGGCAACAGACTCTGTTTTCCCTTTCAGATTTCTACTTGGAAACTTTTGCCCATTAGCATTCACATGTGAGCGTCTAATGCAGCATGAAGCAGATGATGTATGCTAGGCTAACGTTAACGTCTGAATATCAAAACGTGCTTCACTGTGCTGGAGTGATGAAGCACTGTGGCTAAGGGGCTCGCTGTTTTTTGAACTCTATAAAATGCGATGGGAATCGTCCTTTCCGAGTCTAAATGACACCAGCTGTGCTTTAATGGACCTGAATGGACACATCTCAGGTGCGGTGGGATGTTGTTATTGCCTGGAGCTCTGTTTCTGGCTGGATGGATGCCTTTATCTTTAAGCCCATATAAAAACATTTGGGGGTAGATAGTAATCGTATTGCAGCATCAAGAGGATAGCCTGAAAGTTTAAGTCAATGTAATTCAATCAAAATGTCATGAAACTTCCATACTGTATATCTCAAAGTGGTGAGGAAATGCAATAAACCCTTTCATAAAAGACTAGCGCTCGACCAATATGGGTTTTCAATGGCGATACGAGTATATAGAGACCTGGGTGGCCGATATGAGGATCTACTAGTTTTCATTTTTCTTAATACAATTTTTAGCTAAACAATGAATGTGAAAAGTTATCCAAGCAGAAACGGTTAACGGCCAATGTGATAATTTCGCAATCCTGGTCAGTACTACAAAAAGTATTTACAAATACACACATCGGCAAACTTTTGCCCAAAGTCTCAGGGTAAGCCAGGATTTGTGGAGACCTGATGTGAACTTACTTGACTCAGCACCCAATTGTTAAAGAATAACTGTTGTCATCAGAGTCTGAGTTGCCTTCTCGCTCCTTTCATCTCTGTTTACCGCAGAAACTGTTCTCTGAACTCAACCAAAAATATTGTGGGCAGAAACATACAGCAGGTTTTCCTGACCTTTCTTGATCTATCTATCTGTTTGTTCATCTGTTACTGTTGTGTATCTATTCATGTCTATTTACCTATAGTTCTCTCTCCATCTCTCCATCTGTCTGTCTACCCATTCATCTGTCCATCCATCCGCCCGTCCATCAGTCAATGTGTCTATCTACCCATTCGTCTGTTTGCTTGCATGTCCATCTATGTAATATTCAATTTGTCTGTCCATCCATCCATCCATCCATGTATTTGTCAATTTGTACATCTTTCATCTATTTGTCTGTCCATCCGGTTTGTGAATCTATTCACATGTATATCTACCTATTAATTTGTCTATCTCTCCGTCTGTCCATCCCTCCATCCATCCATACGCCACTTTTGTCCATCTATCCATCTATCTGTTTGTCTGAATATCCATTTATGTATCATTCAACTCATATATCAAATCATGTCTCTCTAACTATCAATCTGTTTATCAATCCATCCATCCAGTTTATCCTTCTATCCTTCATCTGTTTGTCTGTATATCCATCTATGTATCATTCAATTTGTATCTAATCATATGTCTCTCATATGTGCCTCATATGTGCCCATCTATTTGTCCATCTGTTTATCCATCCATCCCTGACTTTTGCCTATAAAGTCTGTAAACCTTCCCAGAATTTTCAAGGCTTTGCCAAGCAAACATGCAAACGTTTCGCAAACAAGTTTTCTACTTAAAAGAACAGTTATGTGAAATTAACTTCTTAACATTCCAATTTGCAATTCTGCATCCCGTTTGGTAAGCCAACTCAGTTTCAGGAACTGAATTGGAAATCAAAAGCCATTCTCAGTTCAATTCTGAATGGTTTCGGGTCACTTTGTTGCTACAAATATCTCTGTCAGTGTTAATGTCTTTTAACTTTGGTACCAGTTCGGGAAGAGCCTGACACTTATACCACTCTATTAAGAATTCTCAGTCGATCAGTTTCGCAGCCACACCTTGAAGAGTGACAACAACCGTTTACAGCTCTCATGCGGAATGATGTACTCACGATTAAAGTGTATCAAAACGGGCTTGGCGGTGTCCGTAAGAGCCTCTCTATATGTAAATAACTGAAGCCAGCGTCGGTCCACGGCAGAAAAAAACTTGTCTTATTCAGCGGCAGAAGGCTGCAGAGGCTGATCCAGTCATTATTTGAGGCAGAGAGCTTTTCTGCACAAGCCCTTTGTGGGAGGAAATTGCATTAATGAACTCTGATAAGAACAATCAACTCCAGCGGCTCTTATTTTATTCTGCTCTCTCAAATAACCTATTAAATGTAGATTCTCCCAGGCTTCATCATTAACAACTCCCTCTCTCTCTCTTTCTCTCTCCTATGACAGGAGGACAAGTAAACCTCACCTCAGTTAAACAGGTGCTTTAGTAGCAGAGGAACCAGGTGAGCTGCAATCCGTCACCTCCTCTACTGCTAGCTTTAACCTTTCAATTTAGCAGCAGAATTAATATGGCCAGTTCCGCACCGCCTTGAACAGATGCCTCACAGGTGCAACCCAGAAAGGGAGACTGTCCCAGGCACAGTTTTCACACACACATACACGGACACACCTGTAGTGTACGTTATTGGCCACAGGTACGGCTCGTCTCTGCCCAGCTGCAGGCCTCCGCAGAGGTCGGCTGACGTCAACCCGACTGTGACTCAAGTTACAGGCTGATTCAGGTCAGTTTCTTTTAGCTGAGCTTAGATTTGAGTTGGGTGGGGGAGTTTACCCCTCATTATTGAGTCATGAGGCCTGCTTTAGCTCTGTTTTTTAAGGACATGCTGCCTTTGCCACAGATCTGAGGACGGCTGACTAGACCAGGGGTTTTCACATTTTTGGATGCCAGGGACCCCCAAACAAGGTGATTTTATCTATAAAGGAGTCTCCAATTTTCTGAAATAATAAGGCAGCTATATATTTTTAAGTGTGAAGACCCATTTTACACTGTGTAAAAAAAAACAAAAAAAACCGGGTGTAAATATGTGTAAATTATTATCTGGAAAATATTTATTATCAATTATGATGTACCTTCAGAGAAATAACAAAGTTGCTAGTGCGCCACTTGAGATCAGGAGAGTGGGAGAGGTTTACACGCACAGATCTTACTAGCTTGCTTCCGTTACACTCACTTCCCTAAACCTCACTCCTATCTGGGTCACGGCACCAATGTAACCGCTCCAGTCCTACTCTCCCCGCTCCAAACGGGACTTGAACCGGCGTCTCTGGCATGGGAAGCGCTAACAAGGACGCTAAAGACCATAGTCTCTAGCGTTAGTCTCTAGTGTGCCTCTTGAGATCAGCGAAGTGGGAGAGGTTTACACGCACAGATCTTACTGGCTTGCTTCCGTTACACTCACCTCCCTAAACCTCACTCCTATCCGGGTCACGGCACCAATGTAACCGCTCCAGTCCTACTCTCCCCGCTCCGAGCGGGACTCGAACCGGAGTCTCTGGCATGGGAGGCGCGCTAACAAGGATGCTAAAGACCATAGTCTCTAGCGTTAGTTTCTAGTGTGCCTCTTGAGATCAGCGGAGGGGTTACAAGGGCGCTAAAGACCATAGTCTCTAGCGTTAGTCTCTAGTGTGCCTCTTGAGATCAGCGGAGTGGGAGAGGTTTACACGCACAGATCTTACTGGCTTGCTTCCGTTACACTCACCTCCCTAAACGGCACCAATGTAACCGCTCCAGTTCTACTCTCCCCGCTCCGAGCGGGACTCGAACCGGCGTCTCTGGCATGGGAGGCGCGCTAACAAGGATGCTAAAGACCATAGTCTCTAGTGTTAGTCTCTAGTGTGCCTCTTGAGATCAGTGGAGTAGGAGAGGTTTACACACACAGATCTTACTAGCTTGCTTCCATTACACTCACCCCCCTAAACCTCACTCCTATCAGGGTCACGGCATCAATGTAACCCCTCCGGTCCTACTCGCCGCACTCTGAGCAGGACACGCCTTTCTGAGCAGGATTTGAACCAGCATCTCTGGCATGGGAGGTGGGCGCGCTAACAAGGACGTCAGTTGCTAGTGCACCACTTGAGATCAGGGGAGTGAGGTTTACACACACATATCTTACTAGCTTTCTTCCGTTACACTATAACTATAATAACTATATAGATTTTATTAGAATAATTTTATATAAAATCATTCCATTTTATGATGGTAATTTTATATATATATATATATATAAAAAATTTATTTATTTATTTATTTTTATCTCCCCATCTGCATTACCCAGGCTGTGTGGGTGGGGGCAACAGTGTCTGTCCAGCACGTCAAGATGGCCGTTTTATGATGTCGGGCAGATTATTCCAGAAGACTGATGGGGCGAGGCAGAGTGCTGATTGATTAGGGCATCGACTGGAGAAATGTGCTGTGCTCGTCCCGTAGGAGGGGCTGTGGATGAGAGACCACTCGAGAAAAACACACACGCTCACACTTCAAGACACTCAGGTCAAAGAGAAGAAGATTAATGAAAGGTCAATGTGAGTGTGTGTGAAAGGGGCTGGGGTGAAACGTACATGCAACAAAAATGGACAGAACAGACCTGCTAAAGGGATAGCTCACCCAAAAATGAAAAATCTGTCATTATTTACTCACCTCATGTCATTACAAACTTTCCAATGACTGACTTTCTTTCATGGAACACAGAAGGAGATATTTTAAAGCCTGAATTTCATTCAATTACTTTCAAACTTCAAAAGGAGCACAAAAGCATTATTAAAGTAGACTATTTGACTCACTCTTCTGAAGCCATATGATTGCTTAGTGTGGTACGGTAAATAGACTGAAAATCTTGAGATCCACTTATCTTTCCATGCGCTGTTTCTGAGAAAAGTACAAGTAGTGATGTCTAATTGGTGAATAAATTCTTTCTTTTGAGTCAGAACTTTTCAATTAATCAGATGATCAATTTGAATGATTCATTCACAAATCACACCGATCTGCACTTAAAGATCTGGTTCATTTGTTTGTTCCTCACACAAAGCTATCATAAAACTTCAGAAGACTTGAAATAGTTGTATGGACACTTTATGGTGGGTTAGCATTTCTTTTGAAGCTTTAAATCTTTAGTCATTTTCATTGCAAATGCACATGAAAAAAAAAATGTTCTATGCAGTTTTATTTTAGTATCATAGAGATTTTTATTAATATTTTGTTGTTTATTTTATTTTTGTTTTCATTTTCATTTTAGTTTAGGTTTTAGTCAGATTTGTTGTTTTTCTTTTTTGTCATTTTTATATTAAATGTCTTTTTTAAATTTTATTTCAGTTTTAGTATTAGTTATTTAGTACATAAAGTTAAACTGAATGAAAATGAGAAATGTTGCCTTGAAAGAAGATGAAAAATGTGGGTAACTAAACATAGTATGACCAAAAAATAAAATAAAATAAAATAATAATAATTCCTATGGAAGTCAATAAGGCCCATAAACTGTTTTGTTACCAACATTCTTTAAAATATCTTCTTTTGTGTTCAACAGAACACAGAAACTCACAGGTTTAGAATAACTTGAGAGTCAGTAAATAATGACTTTATTTATTATTTGAGTGAAAATAATACTTTAAGGTGAACTTGATAAGTGAACTATCACTTTAAGGATAAAGTCTTTTTTGTATGATCTATCACCAGTGTAAGAACTAGCACATCAAAGCTGGTGAAAACCTCTAAAACGCAGCTTAACTCAAGATCCTGAAGAGTTTTAGAAGTCTTGAAATGATTGTTTAAAAGCTCTGAGATGTGTTATTGTGTTATATATTGCCATATACTGTACTCTCTAAAGCAAGGTTGACCGAACCCGTTTGCTCACACCAGTGCAGTGAATACAAAATACATAGCATTTGCTGACGGCTGAATTCTGACATAGAAAACCCACTTGCTTTAAGACAGAAAAAAAAAAAAGAGACAAAAACATCAATTCAATGCCATCCTCGCCACAACTCCAGCTCATCAATCAATACACATACCTACATAACCTCCTGTACATGGCCTTGGAGTTCGACTCCCGGGAAAGAAATCTCTATGCTGTGACATGGAAGATTTAGACAATGAAGAGTGAGGGAGCGCGTCAAGCAGGGTTCTCTCGCAGTTTAATCTGCCTTTCACACTAAACCAAATCCCCTGGGAGAAATTGTACCTTGGGGCGCAAAAAAAAAAA
Source organism: Elopichthys bambusa (assembly GCA_037101425.1). Lineage (NCBI taxonomy): Eukaryota > Metazoa > Chordata > Actinopteri > Cypriniformes > Xenocyprididae > Elopichthys > Elopichthys bambusa. The sequence continues at coordinate 6,650,442 of CM074455.1, forward strand.
AAAAAAAAAAATGACAGATGGGTTGCATTATTGATAGCAGTCTCCAGCAGTTTAGGAAATGAATGCTAATTCACGCCCAAGCTGGGTTTTACACAAGCTAATCTCCCTGATTTCAAAGTGTTTATTATGTATAGCAAAGAGTGCGAATTACAGAAATGACGGATAAAGCTTGGGAATCACATGGTTTTAGGGAAATACTGTACACATTCAGGGTTGGGCAAAATTCACAATTGAAGAACTGGCTCCCTTACAATTCACAAGTTTGATTTTGAACTGAATTCGCCACATTTTAAAGGAAGTTGATTTGGAATTTGAATTGGAATGACAGGAAGAAACATTTAATGAACTACTATTCAAAGAAGGCTGGGCAACAAACACAAGCTTTAAAATTTCTTGTTTTACACTTTTGTTTTGCTCTATCCTCTGCGTTTCCGCATTTGTCATTACGTCATGCGTCGGGTTAGAGGTCACTCTTTCACCGGAACTAGACTCGCGTACGATTGTTACCGGAAGCTGGTGATTACAGGATTACTTTTATGGACATGGATTACTTTTATGATGGATGGATGCACTTTTTTGGGCTTTAAAGGAAAATGTAACTCCGATGGCTGCAAGAAGACAGTCATATACACCTAGGATGGCTTGAGGGTGAGTAAATTATGGGATAATTTTTTGGGGGAACTGTCCTTTTAAAATTAGTTATGGTTTAACTTAATAATTAAGAATAATTAAACTTTACAGTTATATGAACTTCTTTAAATTTAAAATCCTTTTATAACTTACTTTATGACATACAGAATCTGATTACCATTAAACTGCATTCAAATTATATTCAGATCCAGGAATCTAAAAAGCATTTTCAATTCAGTTCTGAATTATGCACAATCCTGGTACATGTATGTTACATGTCTACAGCTTTAATTATTTATTTTTATGCTGAAGTTCTGTTCATTAAATCTTCCTACAAAGGTGATTCTCAATGGAAAAGGACAAAGAGAGAGACTAGATTTACATCTCAAGGAAGTGGCTTTATTATAACCATGATTAATCCCTGTTCATGCCTCACTTTGTAGAAGCCACCCAAGAGACCCATGGGATATTACCACTGTCACACTCGAACAGTAAAATAAACAAGCCCTGAGTTGCACACGTTTCCAGAAATCCATCAGCACTCCCCATAAATACTACTGATCTGAAACCCAGATTTCTTTTGGGGCTTGAAAAACAATGTTGTTCATCAATTACGGGACAACATAACCGTTTGAATAAATCTCAAAAATCTCACCCGAGGCAATTCCACAAATCATTTACAGTGTGAACCTCGATCTTAATGTTGGGCAATAAATATATTGACATCTGCATTTTATGACTGACTTAAAAAAAAAAAAAAACTCGATAAATGGATGTTCTGTCTTTCCCAGCAGTTACCATGCTGGGAAGAGCGAGTAGAAAAGTTTGGAAGATGTACGGAGTGAAGAATGGAGCGTCTCCGCAGAAACATGAATCACGCTGCATCATTCACCAACAAACAAATGTCATCTCTCCACCCAACCCGGCAGCTTCATCATGCTAAAGCTCCTGACAGCAAAGGAACATAAAATGAGCGGCCCAATTCGTCTCCCCAAGGCAAAATCACTCCATCATTCCTCTACTACTTTTTTTTCTCCCTCCATCAAGTGCCTGGAAGAGAGCAAAGATAAAAAAATCCGTTCACCTCAGGGAATAGGGGCAGGTGCTTGAAGGTGCAAATGCGATGAAGGCTTTGTTTCTATTCAGTTGTTAACAAGACAAACATTGGCGCTGTTTACGGCAACTTACTGTTCTTACTTCCTGTGTCATTATTTGGTTTGACACTCTGGAATAATCTAAATATAGCTCTGCATGTTCATTTGCAACATGTTCATTTTCAATTTGTTTTTTTTTAAGGGATAGTTCAGCCACAAATGAAAATCCTGACATAATTTACTCACCTTCATGTTGTTCCAAATCTGTATAACTTACTTTCTTATGTTTGTGGAAAAAAAGAACATTTTTTTAATAAAATAATGTTAAGAATGCAGCAGCTGTTGACCACACTGTTACCATAACTTAAATAAATGCATGGTTGCAAGTTAAAAATTCTAATTTGTTGTTTTAATTAAACCTTTTAAGTTGCAAACATTATTTTGTTGAGTTCTGTTGACATAATAATGTTGATCATTACGTCAACTTAATATCGTCTGTAATTTTCGTCAAATTTCTGCGTTAATTGGCTTTTTTTTTTATTAGGTTGTAGTAACTTAATGAAATTGTCTTGATAACTTTGAAAATTAGGCAGTGGATTTCTAGTTCCCAGCATGCTTTGTATACGACTGGATAAGGAGAATAAATGTTGAAATTAAGTGTTAATTTATTTGTTTTAGTGAAGGGAAAGACCTGTTTAAGTTCCTCTGTCTAAGTCAATGTAGCATGTTGGTTGAATGTAAATTCACTCAAAGTTATCATAACGCAAATAACTTGATGCAAACTCTTGCGTTGTTTTTTTTTGTTTTTTTTTTTTTGAGCCAACACATAATTTTTTACCCCCCCCCCCCTCCCCCCCCCAAAAATAAAGCAGTAATAATGTGAAATATTATTATAATATAAATAACTGTTTTCTATTTTAAATTTTAATTTATTCCTGTAATTGCAAAGCTGATTTGGTGCAGAAAGATTTATTATTATTATCATCAATATTATGTTGAAAACAGCTGTGCTGCTTAATATTTTTGTGGAAACTGTGATACATTTTGTCTTCAGGATTCTTTGATGAACAGAAAGTTCAAAGGAACAGAATTTATTTGAAACAGAAATATTTTGTAACAAATTAATAAAAATCTTTACTGTCACTGTTTTAATCAATTTAAGGCATCCTTACTAAATTAGTTTCTTTAAAAAAAATATTCGGTTACACTTTACTGTAAGGTAACGTAGTTACATTGTAATTACTCAAATAAGTACTGAGTAATATTAATTAACTACATGCACTTATTATAGTGTTACGGTTAGGGTTGGTGTTAGTTACTTGTAATTATGCATAATTTACTGTGTATTTTACTATAGTAAGTACAAGTAGTAACATGCAACTACGTCACCGTCTCTTTTCAAAGAAAAAAAAAAACATCATACAGGTTTCGAATGACATGATGGTGAGTAAATGATGACAAAATTTTCATTTTTTACGTGTCTACAACCTCCTGTATACGTAAGATCTATGTATATAACAGCTCTGCAAAGGGTTCTTGTGTTAACGCAGGCCTCTAAGCTTCGGATCAGGCGTTTGGCCAACAGGAAGCTCTCCCAAAGGGTGACGGTGAGTGGGCGGCCATGCACTAGCTGCTTCGAAGGGACAAAATGGAGTTCGTCAGACAGATGGATATAATTCAGTCATTACACACACACACACACACACACACACACACACAGAAGCTCCAGTTCATTCCACTCTGCTTTCAGAAAAATGATGTACTTCAACTCGTGAACTCAAAACATCAAGCAGAGCTAGAGCTTCACGTTCTTGATCTTAAAAAGGTGTTGAAACTTGAGATTTGGTTCTTGAGAATTAACATAGACTGCAATGTAGCTCTATGCACTATGAGCTGGTGTCTTCAGAACAAGTAAGCACAGATTACAGTCAAAGATGGCCTGGCTTCTGCTTTAAAGGTCAACCTGGTCAGCTTCTTCAGATCACACATTCACACAGCATAAGCTGTTGGCTGTAGCCTCATTTATCACTTCCTTTTCAAACTAATACACATCAACAAAACAAAGCAAAACATCCTGAACTGATCTAAATTAAGACCATTTCCTGGATTGCTGTTCATCACAGATTAAAAAGTAGAACTTCTTCTCTGACTTCTCTGCCGACGTTTTATTGACTTGTTACACATGATAATGAAGTCAAAAAGAAAAACGCTGGTACCTGTGATACAAGGCACAGATAATTGTTTTCCTCGGGTAGAGAATACCGTTAATTATGACTGACAGCTATGACCTCGGAATATGCCGCATGGCTAATCTAGGCACGTTTGTTCAAGTCTATCCGCTTAAAACGGATCTCCTCGATATTATCCTGATGTAGATGCTTTCCTTTCCTGCAAGAATGTAATCCACACTTCAGTACGGTTGACTATAAAAATAATTTTTCATGAGGCAGAGCAACATAAGGTAGTAGGAAGCAGAGAAATACAAACAGTAGTGCGGTTATGCGGTTTTCTGGCAGGGATTTCAGCACCATGGACAGCTCCCGGAGAAAGGCCAGACTCTTCAGTCCTGAATCACATCATGTCTATTCTATGGCCTGTTCATTAAGCCCCATAGATGACACTCAGAATGCATACACGTATACAAGCTATAAGAGTGAATGGCATTTATAGGCATTTCATTTTTTTAATCTATATTAAACAATGTTACCATTAGCATAGCAACTTGTCAATTATATTGTCTGTTTATATACAAGTATTATGTCTATATATATATATATATATATATATATATATATAAACTGTCCAAAACTTTAATAATTATATAAAATTTTATATATCTATATAAAAAGCCACAGTAAAACTTAATTAAACATATTTTATGCTCAAACTATATACAGTAAAATATATTATATTGTAAAAAAGAATCAAATTACTGTACATTATTGCAAAAAAAGTTAAGTAAAAAGTATTAATTGAAACCCCTATAATTTATGAAGAAAATCTGCAAGACAATGTGTATAGTTTTGCTGTAAAATATTAAAATAAAATAAAAACAATACAAAAAATGTAATAAGTATACATTATGCCTCACGTGTATGTATGTATGTGTGTGTGTGTGTGTGTGTGTGTGTATTATATATATATATATATATATATATATATATATATATATATATATATATAAATGCACAAATAGGTTGGACCAATCAGCAAGCAAGGAAGCAACAGCCCGCATTTCTGCCTTCAGCAATATAAGCCCTCATTCTGACCGAGTCTAAACTGATAAACGTCCGAATAACTGCTAATTTTTATTCGTACATAATTAATTGTATTAAAAAAGATGAACCAAATAATTCCTAAAAACGGATGTGGCATATCACATTCAGACTGAATGAATGAGAGAATGAATGAAAGAAAGATTCGACCGCAAAGGTGGAACACTGTGCAGTTGTCAATAACGCACACATTTATCACACTCACGCACGAGAGCGCGCGCGCGCACACACACACACACACACACACACGAGAAATAAAGACAGTGGAGGGGGGGGGGGGGGGGGGGGGGGGGGGGGGGAGCTCACAGCCGGTGAGAGAACGCTTCTGTGGATATATGTATGAATATATACTCAACGACTGTTCAAATTACTACAGACGTGTGCGTTGTATTTTAAGTGCCCTTAGATGTTAGGCTTACTGTGTATTGTTCTTAACGTATGAAATCCACAAACATTTGGTGTCAGAAAGACGTCAAAGTGTCAAGAAATGCAAATATCAAAACACGAATGACTTACTTTCTCAATCTGTGAGGTTCAAATCGCAGGCAAAATCGCCGTTCCGTTCGCTTCCAAAGCAAGAAAATCCATCCGCAATTCTCAAGGAATGTAGCGCGAGGCGAATGAAATGTTCTTCAGCGTGTACTTTGGGCTATCCAAGCTATCCAAGAGCAGTTTTACAAGCTTCTATGAGAAGAAATTCGCTCCTGTATATCCACTCGGTCTTCCTGTCAATGCCATCATATGGACGAGTGCCTCTAGAGCAAATATCTCGATGCTTTCTTGCCCTGCATCATCAAAATCCGGTGTACCGAGTCTTTTCCTGCTGATAAATCAATTAATTCGTCGTCTCCCTGGTTTTGCGTGTCATTCTTGGCGTTTACCAACACAGATTTGGGTTTTCACATTCAGCCAGCATGCATCTAGATGGGTTTTATCCCTGAGATGGACCATTCCCTGCATCTTCTTCATCTCAGTCTTCAACAGACCATAAACGCAGACAGCTGATGGTCTTATTCCACAGTCATGGTTTAAAACGGAACTTTTCTTCCCCCTTTACGCACCCGATCTGATTAGATTTCTACTCACAGCCCAGTGCGGATTTCAAGATGCTTATTTCCTTTAAATGTGATAATGTCCTACGGAATGCCTTGCGAGAGAAAGCCTCGCGCAAATATTCGTATATCACATCATATCCAAAACGATCAGCATCATCTGGAAAGGAGAAAAAGGACAAAATCTTCCAAGTTTCTATTTTCTTTTCAGGAAAGTGGATGAAAATGAGTCAAATCATCCCTTTCTTAGTTAGTTGATTGATTAATACAATAACCACCGTCGTAGTTCCTTTTCAAATGCATATAAACTTGTCAGAGGCGAGGTATTCGTCAAAAGCTACATCCCACCAGATACTCAATACAGTTCAACTCAAAAGCAATCCACTGACGCGACGAAAATCCACGCGAATGATGCTGCGCTCCGCGCCAAGCCGTATTACGCAGCACGCGAGAGCTGACCGGAGAACAGCTACAAGTGAGTCACCCCGCGAGCAGGAGCATCTAAAGAGGCGAGACTCGTCGAATACGTCGAGATCTCTTCGGTGAATGAAGTTCTAGTGTGAAGTATACCCAGACGTGTCCAATGACGCGCGGCTCTGGGTGGGCATCGGCTCAGCGCACTCCGCTGGTGACACCAAGAATCTTCTAACACGTATTGATGTAGCCCTCAGCCCAAAGTCTCACTCTTCTGACTGTCCTCACTGGCGTCTTCTTGGATGCGTAAAAGTCAATGGTCCAATAATCTTTTTCCATCTTACCAATGATTGGTCGAGTGCAATAACCCAGAACGCTATAGATTATATGATGAGGGGGTGTGCGCGCGTTCAGATAGGTCTGTAGCGTGTGCGCGTGTGATTGTGTATAGCCTGGGTACTAAGTGTGAGTGTTTGATGCGCTGCTTCTTCCTGTATGGTGCAGAAGGGACACGACTGCCATCTACCGACTCTCCGTCCCCTGTCTAGACGCCGTACTCTGCCTTACGACCACTTGAGCCTTAAAAAAAAAAAAAAAAAAAAAAAGGAAACCTGGTGCGTGAAAGCAAGCATGTAATTTTCAAACCACAGATCATAAGCACGTTCTAGTGACCTGTACACGCCTCCGCCGGTTATGAAGTCAGTGATATATGCTATATACACTCACGGGGCCTGTAAAACGCACAAATCATGCCAAAACATATAGAAGGATTTCTGATCTCTATAATAGCTAAAGGCGCAGAGTTAATTTGGAAAGAAAGAAAGAAAGACAGAAAGAAAGAAAGGCTGCACTTCTTGACACCTTTTAATACAATTATGATAAAAGAAGTTGAGATTTCAAAACTCATACAACAGGGTAGAAATTACAGAAATTATTGTGACAAGTTAAATGGGTGGAAACAAAGATGTTATAATAGCAAAAATAAAACAAAAATAAAGAATTAATTAATCAAAATAAATAAAAAAATTTTTTTTGCCATTATAATATCTTTGTTTCCATAATATATATATATATATATATATATATATATGGTTATTGCTGGGGATGTGGTTGAGTTTATTATACATCATACAGCCAAGAACATTATTTAGTGCTTCTGTTGAAATCATCGGCATTATTTGGAGAAAAAAAAAAAAAATTCAACGGCCAAATTCTTGACTTTAAAGGGTTAGTTCACCCAAAAATAAAAATTCTGTCATTAATTACTCACCCTCATGTCATTCCACACCCGTAAGAACACAAATTAAGATCTTTTTTGATGAAATCCGAGAGGTATATGTATATGACATCGTTAGAACAGTCGACGCGACTGCAGTGGTTCAACTTTAATGTTATGAAGCGACGAGAATACTTTTTGAATACAAAACAAAAATAACTTTATTTAACAATCTCTTCTCCTCTGTGTAATTCTCCTACACTGTTCAACACTTCCAGGTTCTACGTCAGAATGCCGACTCGTTATTGGCCGTCTCCTGCACCAGCATCGCACGCATGCGTCGTACTGCTCACATGAACAGTGTCGGCCAATACTGAGCTGGCGTTCAGATGTAAACACAGAAGCCTTCGCTGTGCTTACCGTGTCACCTGCATAAGGATAATAACAGGGAAGAAAAGAGATTGTTGAATAAAGTCATTATTTTTGTTTTCGTGCACAAAAAGTATTCTCATCGCCTTATAAAATTAAGGTTGAACCACTGCAGTCACATTGACTATTTTAACAATGTCTATAACTTTCTGGACCTTGAAAGTGTTGATTATATTGCTCTCTATGGATGAGTCATATACCTCTCGGATTTCATCAAAAATATCTTAATTTGTGTTCTGAAGATGAACGAAGGTCTTATGGGTGTGGAATGACATGAAGATAACTAACCCTTTAAGAAAGATCTATCAATCGGACAATGACGGCAAACAAAACAGACAGCAAGACAGCTATATTCTATGCAATATTTTTGATAAAGTGAAACAAGATACATTTCAAAAAAGATACAAAGAAAAAGTATAAGCTGTATTGCAAAGTCACCCATATTTGTTTTTTGACCACTGAAAATGTGTACATTTTACTCATGGAGTCACATTGAGATCCCCATATCTCTGGAATTGAATCATATAGAGCTTTAAAAATAATGACAGATAAAAAAAAGTTTGCAAAGAACCAGAATGTAAAAGGATATTAAGATATCTTTAATACTTCTTGAGTTACACGCGTGCAAACTTTGGGGGAAAAAATGTGAAAAGTTTTTTCCCCCATTTTTGAACTGTCGCCATTGGCACATAATGCAACAAGAAAGGAAGTCAACTGATTTTATTAATAAACCAACCAATCTTCGTGTAAATATGAAATAATGATGCTGCCATCTTTCTAAGGTCATTTTTTTTTTTTTGCACACTGTACTTTGGCTTGAAATAGCAGGTGAAAATCACCATTTTGGCCCCCCTCTACAAATAGTGGATTACACAGTAAATATTCACCCATGCCATTCAATATTTTGGCTTTTTTCTTCATGCATTTTTTTTTTTTTTGTATTTGTATTTTTTGTATTCTGGTTGAGTTGATACACACCATACACCCATATATAAATGAATACTTTTACTGTCATTTTTGATTCTATTGCACCAGTGCTTCAAGAGATTGTAGTTCATACTCTTAAAAGACATTACATTCAAAAACTCAAAAAAAAAAAAAAAAAAAACAATTCTACCCTTTTTTTGCTTCAGATCAAAAGTTGTAATATAGTGATTAATCTCAAAACTGGATGTTCTAGTTAATGGTTCCATACTCTTTAGTAAGGGATTTTTGAAAATCCCTATGAAGAAAATGAATGAGGAAAATACTTCTGTTAAAAATGGGCAGTGTTCTATTTTTACTAGTTGGCATCATGCTAAAAAGCATTTTATAGGGCCAAATTTGGATACACCCCAAATAATATTTTGGTCTGTTTCCCCAAAAGAGAAAGAATGTCAATTTTAAATGCATATATCTGCTTTTAAGAGCATATACAGATGACCTTAAAGCGAATAAACTGAAACTGTAAATATATCTCAGCCTCAGACATCACGCCCACAGACTGTTCGGAACACAATGGGAAACACTTCAGGAGTTTCAAAGTAGTCATCTGATTGGTTGAACTCTACAGGATTTCCGGGAGACTGTGTGTGTGTTGCGTTTCTTTAACAGTCCGCATGGAAATAAAGCCATCTTGATGCCAAACCCCCTTATGGAAGAAGAAAGTCATCGAGTTTACAACTGTGACAATGAGCGCTTACCAGGATCAACTAAACACTGGGTTTTTAAAAGTATGTGAAGTTCACAGGACCATTGTTGCAGTAAGTTCAAATGAATTGCACACCGGTCTGAAATTGTAGGGTCCTTGACTTTACATTTTCACACCCCTAAACTGCAACTGGTTGCTTTACATGTCAGTCAGACGTCCTTTTGCGCTGACCTTGGCCAATAAAAGCTGGTCTGGCTACGCGAGACTAGAGTACATCCTGATTTGCATGTAAAAAAATAATAAAGTCTTACTACCAAACTTTTGTGAGTGAATTTTTAAGAACTGTTTTCTCATTCCTTCAGCGAAATATGCTTGTCAGCATCCCGTCACATCCTCATGCTTCACGGACATCTCGTCATTTAGCTGTCCGCGCGCCTGTCCACCTGCCCGTCAAACGCAGCCAAATCAGCTAAATATGGGCGAAGATCAGCTCCTCCTCTCCTGCTGTCTGATTGAGTCATTCTAATTGTTTGACATTAAAGGGCAGGTGTGTTTCTTTGACTGACAGTCCAGTTTCCATCACGGTCTATTTACACAACATGCAAACGCATATGAGGCCCAATTAATAATGTCTTTAACATGATCTAACATTTCTCAAATGCATCTCTGAAACATAAATACGTTATCTGACAGCTCTGGGTTAATTTATATGCCCAGAGAATCGTGATGGCGAGGTAGCCTTGTTATGACAGCCTTATCTAATGGTCCAGATTTAAAGCTTTCATTTTACAGCCTTCCAATGATTCTCCTGCGACCACTACGTTTCACTTAGGATGTTATTTGCTCTGTGGGAACCATCTGAATGACCATAACATCTATCTTAATGCAACCATTCATTTCTCTACAGGGACACCAGAGGAAGAGGTGATTGACGGAACATTTCTATAGCGAAGTGCTTTCAATTTACTTCGAAACAGGTCGAGCTTAAAAGAGAAGAAGCTGAATTAAATTAAAGCATGCCATTACCTCTCACTGGCTGTAATGTTGAAGTAGACAGACTGTCAATAAAGGTACACGTGCATGTTAGCGCACAACAAGACCTTAGGAGTGTTACATGCACTACCACAAAACATAGATTTTATCATTATACAGAACAAAATATGAGTGGTTCTGTTTTTTAGCACATTGCTACACAGTTTCTGGAGTTTTCAAGGCAGTTGATGGCTGCTTTGGATGTATTTATAAGGAATATTAAAAAATAGAATATAAATTCAATAAACATACCTTTTTTTAACAACTTTTCACTGTTTTGGCAGCAAAATGCAGTGTATTCATTAAAATAAAATAATTATACATTAAATAATAGCTACTAAACAAATAAAAATGTGCTAAATTCATTCATTTAACAAAAATACTATAAAATTTAAAACACATTATCAGATGAACAACCAGTCTGCAACTACACTGATTTACTTAGCTCGTCTTTGATTCACTAAAAAAGAAGAAGAATCATTTGCTCGGGAATCGACTGTACTACACTGGTCGCGTTGTATGTGTTTGAATCACTAAAAAGAACTGGCTCATAAGAATCATTCACTTGGGAATTGATTGGACTACACTGGTCGCGTTGTATGTGTTTGATTCACTAAAAAGAACTGGCTCATAAGAATCATTCACTTGGGAATCGATTGGACTACACTGGTCGCGTTGTATGTGTTTGATTCACTAAAAAGAACTGGCTCATAAGAATCATTCACTTGGGAATGGATTGGACTACACTGGTCGCGTTGTATGTGTTTGATTCACTAAAAAGAACTGGCTCATAAGAATCATTCACTTGGGAATCGACTGGACTACACTGGTCGCGTTGTATGTGTATGATTCACTAAAAAGAACTGGCTCATAAGAATCATTCACTTGGGAATCGACTGGACTACACTGGTCGCGTTGTATGTGTTTGATTCACTAAAAAGAACTGGCTCATAAGAATCATTCACTTGGGAATCGACTGGACTACACTGGTCGCGTTGTATGTTTTTGATTCACTAAAAAGAACTGGCTCATAAGAATCATTCACTTGGAAATCAATTGGATTACACTGGTCCTGCTAAAAAGAACTGAGGCACGTCCAGTGCGCAACGTTTTGCTACGGTTTCCGGGTTGAACGACATGTTTCCTGGAAATGGTGTGCAACGGGTTTGAGATACGTTTTCTCTTGTTTGGTGGGTGTGTCAAAAATGTCAGCCCAATCAGCATCAACATGCATATAAACCATGCCGTATTAAAGAAACAGCTCGTAAATGTAATTAACATCAAAATAAATTCACAAGAGCAAGTATATTGTTTGCACATGTTTATTTACATTAATAGCAAAATAACTTAAATAATAAGAGCACAAGTATAGATCTGGAACTTCTTTAAGTCTGTCTAAATATCATTTATCATATCCTTTCCTTAGGAAGGTGTGCTAGACACTGATTAATGTAACAAAAATACTATACTTATATATTTTGCTATTGTATTGTGGAGTGATACTTTCATAAACCTAAAGGTAAATGTTGGATCACAATAATTAGGAACCACAAATCCCTTCACTCGATTGGGATGTTCTCTTTTTGTCTGGACGGCAAGGGCAGTGACTGTAACATCGAGCGTATTTTGCAGTATTAAACACGTATTTATACCGATTTCATCAGGCTCCAAAAATTTTTTCAAAATGAACACAAAGAATGGCCTTCTCAGCTGCCATAGTTGCAACTCTTGCGTCATCAGAACAGGGTGTTCAACGCACCACCGTTTTCGTTGAAAAAACATTTTGCAACGTTTTGTCAGGGCTGAACGCAGCCCTGGCTCATAAGAATCATTCACTTGGGAATCAATTGGACTACACTGGTTGTGTTGTATGAGTTTGAGTCACTAAAAAGAATTGGTTCATAAGAGTCATTCATTCAGTAGCCTAATGCAATCTAATAATTATAATAAACATAAAATAATAGCTACACTCTAAAAAAAATGCTGCATTATAAACAATCCAAGTTGGGTTGAAAATGGACAAAGTTTTATTTAACTCAACGATTGTTTAAAAAAAACAACAACCCCAAAATATGTTGGAAATTAACATTTATTAATATGTTTAATAAACAAACATTTATTGAAGAGCATCAAAAATGAAGAAGAGCATCAAAAATGTCTATTTACAACATGTTTTGGAAGCGCTGTTCATTGTAGCCAATTACAGACATATCTGTTGAGCGTGTGAACACAATGGCCAATCAGAGGTGTTTAAGAATCTGCTCAATATGCTAGGGAGAAATGCTGGTATCATCACATTTTAAAAATTTCAGTACCGAGTTTGACAACTTTTGACAACACTTATATTACACTGGCAATAAATTACAAAAAAAAAAAAAAATCTAAATTGCTGCAATATTTGCCACTGTACTGTACCTCTTAAGAAATTAGAGGCTATTCTACTTTTTTAATGAACCTGTTCTCAGTTCAAATCCCTAAGTCTGAGCAATATACTGATGATTGCTCCAGAAAACACATCTAGACCACAATAGGCAACAAAATAACTGCAAAAAAAAAAAACTCATCGTGAGTTTTATATGAAGAGAAAACCTCAAAACAAAACACACCCTGAGACCTCCAGCAATACAGCCTGCAAAAACTTTCCTATTTATGCTGGCTGATGTGGCTGCGTCCTTCAATAAAAAAAGACCAAAGAGTACCGTTGACTCTCCACGTGAGAGAATAAATCTTTGTTGTCCTTCAGTCCTTGCATCCTCTGTATCTTCTGGGACTTTACAACTAAAGGGGGGGTCAAACATCACACCAAAACAATCACTATGCAGCATAACATATCGAGCCCAGGGTAGGAGGTCAATATCACAGACCCTGCAGGACGCCTCATTGTTAGGACCTTGTCATTGTCTGACCGTTGAAACATCTGGTTGTGTTTTACACGCAGCAGACTAATCTTTGTACTTACACCACAAACAGAAAACACAGATATGGTCTAACAGAGTTTGAAGAGGATAGCAGCTGTGGTTTTTCTGTCCTGGGGTGAAAACGCTGCTAGCAGCTGAATTAAACATGTGAGGGAAGTGGAATAATGCAATATCCATGTTGCACGCGTCAAAACGGATATATTTCCTTTATATGGCAAGCAGCACTGATACAAGGCCTCTGTCATTATTCTCGAGGTTGTAAGAATGCCATTACTTGCCAAAGCAGACAGCTTACTTTGAGCAAAAAAACTGGACCGTAAAGAATCTGCATCTACAGAATTCCATAGAATTCCAATCCACAACTTTCACCATGCTTTTCCACAAATCCTTGTGTGTTTATTAAACGTTTTAATTAAATATTCTATTCTTGCCTATATGATCTGGTATATATGATAGCGCTTTTCAAACCTCAGTCAGTGCACAACATCAACAGTTACTAAAACCAATTACCTCAAAAAAAAAACAAAAACAAACAAAAACACCTACTCTTTCAAGCATACAAATTATTCTTAGCTAAAATTAGTATAGAAAATATCATGTGCAGTATAAACTAATTTAACTAAATGAGACTGTTGGACTGAACAACTTACACTAATGCAATAACATTTAAAGTGAGTTGAAGTAAATGTAAATATAAAGTATATATATATAAATATAATTTATAGTCATTACTGTGGAGAAGAGGAGAAAAGCATCACATTTACATAAACATTACATTACATAAAGTAGCTTTAGAAAGAAATATTTTATTTGATTCAACATAGAATTTATTACACACAATCTTTTAAGCTACAATGGGCATGATTATTATAATTCTTTTCAGAAGCCACATCTAGATTGCTATTTAGATACACACTATATTGCCAAAAGTTTTGGGACGCCTGCCTTTACGTGCACATGAACTTTAATGACATCCCATTCTTAATCCATAGGGTTTAATATGGAGTTGGCCAACCCTTTGCAGCTATAACAGCCTCAACTCTTCTGGGAAGGTTTTCCACAAGGTTTCGGAGTGTGTTTATGGGAATTTTTGACCATTCTTCTAGAAGCGCATGTGTGAGGTCAGGCAGTGATGTTGCCGAGAAGGCCTGGCTCGCAGCCTCCGCTCTAATTCATCCCAAAGGTGTTCTCTATCGGGTTGAGGTCAGGACTTTGTGCAGGCCAGTCAAGTTCCTCCACACCGAACTCACTCATCCATGTCTTTATGGACCTTGCTTTGTGCACTGGTGCGCAGTCATGTTGGAACAGGAAGGGGCCATCCCCAAACTGTTCCCACAAAGTTGGGAGCATGAACTTGTCCAAAATGTCTTGGTATGCTGAAGCATTAAGAGTTCCTTTTACTGGAACTAAGGGGCCAAGCCCAACCCCTGAAAGCCCACACCATAATCCCCCCTCCACCAAACTTTACACTTGGCACAATGCAGACTCGTCCATCAGATTGCCAGACAAAGAAGCGTGATTTGTAATGTCGTTGTAATGTAATGTTGCTTTACATGTCGTCAAACGTCCTCCTGGGCAGTCCTTAGTCAATAAAAAGCTGCGATAGAGTCCAGATCTTCTGCCGTCAGTCTGAAGGTCTGGCTACGCGATACTAAGTGGCGGCGTGCTTTACACTGCATTCGACGCTTTGCATTGCAGTTGGTGATGTAAGGCTTGGATGCAGCTGCTCGCTTGAATTCACTGAGCTCCTGAGAACGACCCATTCTTTCACAAATGTTTGTAGATGCAGTCTACATGCCTAGGTGCTTGATTTTATACACCTGTGGCCATGGAAGTGATTGGAACACCTGAATTCAATTATTTGGAGGGGTGTCCCAATACTTTTGGCAATACAGACTGTTTATTGCAGCTCAGAGGTGGCATGGATGCATTTACACTGCGATTACAATTGCATAAATAATGCAGTGAGATTATTGGGTTTTAAATGGGTTTTCATTTTCCCAAAAATGAAAGTTCTGTCATCATTTACTCTCCCCCATGTTGTTTCAAACTTCTATATGACTTTATTGAGAAACATCTTAATATTCAATGGTAACCAAAACAGTTTGGTTACCAACACTCTTCAAACTATCATTATCGAGTGCACTCATTGTATCCCACATTGCACCACAACAACGAGTGTACAACCAGTGTCCATTTACTTAATTCCTGAATTAATCGGCCATTTTATCAAATCGAATGAATGAATTACTCAATGGCTGAATCCAAAATCGCCCCCTAAACCCTCAATCACTATTCCCTATGTTAGTCCACTAATACAGTTCACTTGAAGGAGAGAATGAAAACGAGTCAGCGAATTCGGAGTGTACATCGGATTCAGCCAATGACTTACTTGATAATTAATATATAAATTTAAATAATAATATATAAATATAAATAAATAGATCCTGTTTTATCACCATGGCATCCTTCAGAAACCACAGTTTGAGATTCACTGCTATAGGCTGTATATCCATTCCATATCTGTCTTAACACATTTTATCATACTTAAACCCATTCCACAGAACTCCACAGATTCCAATCCCTGTGCTGAAAATATGTAAATAGTCAGCAGATTCTGTTTGGGCCTGATCATTAGTACCAGCAAGACTTTTTTTGATCAAAGTATTGAAGATTCACTGCCATCACAGCTGTGAAACGACACATTACAGTTACCAATCTCTCCAAAAAGCGTGACTCACAAAAGCATGTGTCACAAATAATAATTCACCAATTTCCCTAATTAAGATGAGTCTTCATGCACCCCTTAACTTTTTCTGTGTGATTTTTGGGTTTGGCACAGTCAATAGGCCTCCTGGAAATGGCAGAGAAAATAATGGAATGATATGAACACCTCAGCGGCATCCATGATATTTGCACCAATTCAGCAAATTTCACAGACTTGCTAATTAGAAGCATTGATGTGTTTGCTGTCCTGTTTAATCTCCACTTTGATCCAGTCTAATCTCTCATCATACTCATTATCCAAGGGTTCTTCTGGCCCAGAGGGTTTGCGATCGAAGAGCACACTCCTGATTTTCAACACAGACTGGCTGCGGACTTCATTTCTTTATTACAGTCCTTCATCAGCATACATCTGAATAATTAGCAGGATCCGCCTCTTATCAATTTTTCTGTACTAGACTGGGGCCACTAGGGCGAAGAGATTGATAAAAAACATTACTGAGAGATATTACCCAAAAATAGTTAATCCCAAAATTAAAATTCTTTCATTACTAGAATATAGCGCACAAATCTTTTGGACCACTTTTATGGCGTTTCTTTAACACCATCAACAGCAGTTGTAGCATAATATTGATTACCACAAAAATTTATTTCCCCTTGTCTCTCTGTTTACTTTTAAAAAAAGAAAAGAAGGAGCAAGTCGAAATTGTCATCATTATTATTGTTACCTTCTGCCATCAGTGTGAAGGTCTAGCTACGCAAGACCAGTGTTTGTTTAGAAGCGCTTTTCAGGGTCTGTGTCCACTTGTTTGGTGCACACCAGGGTTCGGGTGGCAGCGTTCACACTTATTTTAATTAACTGCACTAACAGAGTAATTGCACCAGAGTTTGTTTTAAAGGGGACCTATTATGCCCCTTTTCACAAGCTGTAATATAAGTCTCTGGCGTCCCCAGAATGTGTTTGTGAAGTTTCAGCTCAAAATACCCACAGATCATTTATTATAGCTTGTCAAATTTGCCCCTATTTGGGTGTGAGCAAAAACATGCAGTTTTTGTGTGTGTTCCTTTAAATGCAAATGAGCTGCTGCTCCCGGCCCCCTTTCCAGAAGAGGGCGGAGCTTTGGTTGCTCAACAACAACAAAGCTGGAGAATCTCACGCAGCCAAAATGACAATTGTCAGTAACGGTGTTCAGCCTTACATTGTTAAAACTGGAGTCAGACACTGAAGGAGAGACTCAGGAAGAAGTTACAACTTTTAAGCCTGGAACACACCAAGCCGACGGCTGAACTTGGTCCTTGTATGTTTGTTTTTTTTCGGCCGATTTGACATTGAATCGGCGTCGGAGCTCGTCTGTCAGTTGGGCCATTTGATCATTCTGATAGGCTGTTCAGCTACTGCCACCTGCTGGTATGGAAAGGCATTTCATCTTACCCAGGTGCAGAACGGACGTACTACTTGGCCGCCAGGTGTCAAGCGTCGGTTTGGTGTGTCAGAGCAACTTTGGACCCAGACTCTGACAACGTGAGCCAACCCCGCAGTCTGCTTTTGTCGCCACTAGTTCGTCGGCTGTGTTCCGGGCTTCACAATACATCTGGACGTTTCTGAAAGGTTAGTGGATAAATTTATGTAGTTGCTGTGGAGTTGATTCAACTCATCGACTAGCATGTGTCATGTTAAACTTTTGTGTACTGAATTGACCCTCGTTTGTGAAGCAGTCCGGCGTAAAATGACGGCCTGGCAACAACACTCTACTGCAACAACTCTTCCTCTTCTCTAAAGCAGCCCAACATGGCCTCACCCCGTTTGTTGCGTGTTCCCGGCGGCAGGGTTTATGTACATTTTGGGGTTTGTGATGTCACCAACCCCGGAAGAACCTGTTTGTTGTAGTCCTTAAAAAGCGATTTCCGTAAAAGAAAATATCTCCCTTTGCTTTGATCTTAGAGCATCGTAACTTTGCAGATGTTGTAAATTTAAATTTAAACTAACTAAATTTAAAAAAGTGAAATCATAATCAAGGACCCCTTTAATCAAACCAAACCTGCAAAGTGTAAACACACCCTGAGATTTTTCAAAACAAACAGCTAAGGTCCATTTCAGACTGAATTATCCCTTTAAAACAGCACATCAATGTACAGATCTGGCAAGAGAAGATTCTGCATTAATGTTAAAGGTTCTCTCCTGCTGGGCCAATGACATTCTAAGTTGCATCTTAATTAGTGTTATGAACCTGCACAGTAGTACGCACAGCAGATAAATGAAAAGGCAACACAACATGCCTCTTTGAATCTTGTCACTAAAAGGCTCTAGAAGGGCTTTTTTTCTACTTAAGTTTGGAGTCAGTCGTTTTCTGCCAAGAAAAAACACATAATGGACTAAAAGTGCTTCCAGGCATATTCAAAAAATCCTAACGGTTGCATATCACTGTTTACTACCGCCTGATTGTGGAATAAATAACCACAAATACAGGCACACTGTGCATTTCAAAGGCTGGTGAATGAAAACATGGAAAGAAAAATACTAATGTTTCCCACTCTTGCAAATTCAAAAGTGTCCTTTCAAAGTGATGAAGATGAATACAAATCAGACACTCAGTTTTAATGGTGTGAATCTCGATGGCTTTAGATTATACCAAATTTTTTTTTTTTTAAGTAAATGCAATAATTATAGAGTATTGCTCAAAAGGATCATGCACATTCAAATTTGCATGTGCCTCTTTAGATTTTAGGCAAGTGGATTTTAAATGCCAATTTTTACAATTTTTTATGTTTGGGATCTGAATGCCAGTTCAAACAAAAAGCGATTTGTGATTTTATGTGTATATATATATATATATATATATATATATATATATATATGTGTATGTATGTATGTATGTATGTATGTATGTATATGTATATATTGTGTGTATATATATATATATATATATATACACATACACACACACACACACACACACACACACACACAATAAACCCTTGTTTTCCAAAAAGAGTAAGCTTGACATTATTGATCAGTACAACACATTTTTAGAAAAATCTACAAGGTGCAATTACTGTCCGCAGATGAAGAGCTATTATGACTAACCCCAGACAACAGGAGCATTAGACAGGAGCTTGTTTTTATCCACCATTTAAGTGTTTAAATAACCCTTAGATATCATTCACTGAAAAATAAATCTATCAAGACTGCAATTATTGTTCATCTTGATCTGTTTTATTAAAAAATGCACCGTCCGAACTGCACATTCACAATTTTGTTTCATAGATTTTACTTAATATCTATCTCATAATTACATACTGCCTTAAAAGACCAAGTAATGCAGATTAAATAGACTACAGTGATGCACAGAAGAACATTTCAGTCGATGATAGAGGGGGGGAGGGGAGGGAGGGGGGGGGGGGGGGGGGATTATGGTCTGCCGACAGTGACCCACACCTGCCGAAAAGCACAACCCTGGTAACCCAAATGCAGGAAAAATAGAGTTTATGGTATTTGAGATCATGGGGGCAGTCAGGGGTTGTGCACTATGATTTGTAGGTGTCTTTTCAAATAAAACGTAATGGAAGAACCATAATAAATGTTCAATCATTTATTGAGACTTTTGACCCCTTCATGATGTCCTATCACCTCCCACACCCTGCTGTTTCTTGTAACATCTTTATGTGCCTCTGCAGGTGCCTTAAACATTAAAAAATGATATGTTTTCAACCTCAGCCGGCTTCCTCCCTCAAGATACAGCTTGCACGTGGAGATAAACTGCTTGCTGCATCAGTTGCATTTTACACAATGCAGACAGATATCAATACGGTATGTCAAAATCAGCTCCCAGACTAAAATATGGATTCAAGTTTGAGTTGACAGTTAAATAGAGTACGATACAGATGCTTTAAATTTTAAATAAATGTGCTTATTTTGGAGTTAACATGCACAAGTAACAGCTTGATTCTTCAAAATATGATTTTAAATGCTATTTTTCCCCATTAACACATAATTGTTGAGGTTTAATTGAGAGGTCGTATCAAATTTGGCACTCGCTTTATTTGTCACCTCTAAGCTAATGTGCTGAAAATAAGACTTCAATTATGAACTGCACTGACAGATTCTCTTGCAGCCGAGCAGCAAACAAGATGGCTGTTGTCAAGGTAAACAAAAATAAGGTAACACAAAGGTCAGGAAAGAGTGTAGTCATTGTATACTCACTGACTTTTTGTTTTTATTTACCATAAGTTCATATATATATATATATATATATATATATATATATAAAATAGAAACCTTTAAGACTGTAAAATACTTTGGTTATAAACTATAGTATAAAAAATATATACATAGTCAGCAAGTAGCTGTATTATTGTACATTTCTTGAACTATTATTGGTATCAAATCATATATCAGGAAACAAAAGCACAAGCATATAAGTGTCATAAATGTGTTCCAGTTGTTCAATGTGTTCAATATTCCAGGTGTTTTGAAACCATACACTAAAGTGACAAATCCACACCATTCAAATAAACCTATTAAAAGTCAGTTCACTCTGCGGCCAATTATTTCGAATTTTCCAAATTGTAATAGTGCCCCTATTATGCTTTTTCGAGTATTAACTTTCATGCAGTGTGTAATATAGCGGTTTGTGAATGTAAAACATCGGCAAAGATCAAAATGCACGATAAATGAATGATAAAAGAAAGAATCAACTCTGAACTGCCGAAACAAGTCATCAGCAATTCCAGTCTCACTTCCTGTTACATACCTATGTAACAATGTAACTTAATGTAACACATTGTAACACATTTGCATAATGCCAGCCTATGGTCTTTATTGGCTGCCCTCGAACGATGTCTATGCCCTCAAACACTGTAGTTGAAGCTGAGGCCTGAAAGGGTTTGGTTATTGTTGTCGACATGTCGAGAAGATGCCATTTTCTGCACTGCAAATCCACTTTGCATGCACTACCGAAAGATGAGGACTCGTGCTGGAATTGATGCGAAAAAAGCGACACCATTGTTCATATCAACGTGTATCAAATGCTGAGGAGGATCCGGAGCTGAAATTCAGATATTGTAATAGTTGCTTCATGTCTGACATGCACTGTAAGTGGTAGACCAATTTCAACAGACTGGGCCGTCTGACCAATCAGAGCAGAGCAATCACACCAGACTGGGCCATCTGACCAATCAGAGCAGAGTAGGCTAACAGTAAGGAAGGAATCTTCAAACGACTCTTTGAGAAATGAGGTGATGATGTGCATTGTATGAGATTTTACCTTGGATGCATGTAAACTAGGGCCGTCAATAGATTTAAAAAAAAAAAAAATGTATCGCGATTAATCGTGCACTTATCGTGAAATCAAGCATACACCATTTATCTTGTTTAACACGTCCATTTTGCCATCATTGCCTATATCCAGCAAAGTAAACCATCAGATTGAAGTGTGATTTTCACAAAACTGTATTTTTAAAGCATTTTTGAAGGTAAAAAAAAAAAGGACACCAAATAACCAAATGATATGATTTCATAAAATTCATACATTTATGTAGGCTGCACCAAAGCACCCATAAAAAAAAAATAATAATAATCACAGCAAAAAAAAACTATACACTTTCAGAATTCACAGTGTATAGTATGTGCAACAGCAAAGAGCTTGTTTACATTTTAGACAAGTCAAGTTGCGATACTGAACAGGACCACATGGAGAAAACCTAAACCAACCACCTTGACCTGCATATATACTAAAGCACACAGCAACATACACAGGACAAATCCAAACATTATGATGAATGTGTGTGAAAACAACGTGAATGTACTGAAATAAAGACAATGTGCGTCGAGAGCACTCATACATGATTTATTTGCTCATCAATATAACAGACTCATACGGTTCCTGTACGTCACTGGAATCGTCTTTACTTTGATTGCAATCCTCATCCATCAAAACTTTCATAGCAAGAAGCTTGTTTGATTTATCCAGCCGAGAAACATAGTTTTCATATCATCTGGCAATACAGCGGTGGAATGTTGTTTCGACGTTCCGTTCAGACAGGAACAGCGCGATGCGAGGGAGCTCACACTCTTCAGGTACAATGACACAATATGACAGAGAGTTTGTGTTTTAAAGTGAAACAGACACTGGAATGAATAATTCTCTCTGCCATCTCTGATATAATCAGCATGGACTTTAAGATCATCTAACTGCGTGACATAAATTACGTTATGACGCAATTTCAATGCGTCAAATTATTTTAACGCATTAAAGATTTTGAATTAATCGCATACGTTAAGGCGTTAACGTTGACAGCCATAATGTAAACCTATTGTAGAAGACCTCCAAAACAAAATTAGGAGCTTTATAAAACAGCATAATAGGGGCACTTTAACATTATAACGAGGTTAGGAAGAAATTTACATGCGTATATAGTATGTGTTGTGAATTAGGCTAACATTTTTCATGAGAAGTTCTCCTGTGCATACAAATATGAAATAATTGTTTGTATGAAATACAGTAATAATACAGTGAATTATTTGCAGTGTAGATTTAAGCAAGCATCAGACCACTGCAATTAACTCCCTCTAAAAAGTAATAACCTGGTGTGTATAAAGGCCTTAAGGTAATAGCCCAAGCAATCCATTTGGTGAGCAAATCCAAGCCACAGCCTCTGTCCCCATAATGAGCGAATCTCACCGCCGTCCTTTTCACAACAGCGTAAAGCAAATTGAAGAAGGCAAAGGAGGGCGTTTTGGCATACAGGAACAAATGGCCGGGTGGGTGCCTAGATGAATTGCTTGTTAAATAAGAAATTCCACAGAGTGACATCATTTTAAAAGGTTTATAACAACCTCACAGTATCATCCGCCGCAAGCTTGTGAAAAACAATCTTCGCAGGACGCACTTCATTCGTGATGGCTCTCTGTATGGCATCTTTAGCCAAGGATTCTTGAATCATAAAAGAATTGTTTTACTCTTCGCTTTCCCTATAAGGACTCTCCTCTCCCTGCGTCCTTTTGCAATTAAATTGTGAGTGAGACTTTTATCGATCCAGTCCCATGACAGGGCCATAAAATGTTTTTAAAGACTGAAGTTGTGGCGAACAAAATGACATGACAGCCGAGGAGGGACGCTCGAATGTTTTGTCACATGATGGCAAGAGAAAAACATACATATATTACATTGCACAAACCGAGCCATCACAAGGGAAAGCAGCCGAATTCTTCACGTTAACATCAGCCGGTGTGGCAGAACGCAACGGCATATATACAAACACATGAAATCCTGTTTGAAAAATACAGTAGAGGAACAATTACCCAAGGGACTGGCATTCATGTGCAGGAAACGCAGAAATAGCTGGAAGGCATATTCTCTATTTGAGTCAGTGTAAGAGGTTCCTTCTCTGCACTATGAGAATATAAATAACGGCAGAGAGGAAATACACAAAGAAACCTGCTGGCAAAAAGGCCCTTGATCTCTGCCAGTGCATGGTATAAATACACAAACTAACACTAAAAAAAAAAAACCTTGCTAAGAATCTGTTTTTCAATGCTCAAAGACTTTTTGCTCAATGGAAGAGGAGACGTGGTCAGACCGGCTGAGGAAATAAAAACACTGTGAAAATGCATTTCGTGGAAGAACGGAGTGAAAAACCGAGCAGGTGGGGAAGAGAGTGGGTGAAACGACCCTGTTGGCCATCAAGCCATTTTAGCCGCATTTGCGGTCCGGTGTGATTTAAAGCAACGGTTACGCCAGCTGCTGCCGTTGGTCTCTTAAAAACACCAGCGTGTCACTCATGCCAGGGTTGAGTGGAGACAAATGAGCAAATGATGATGCAGTTAACCTTGATTTGGGTGTAAACATACCAGATTTGGAATATGGAGCATTCCCAGAAACACTTGCCTTGTGTGGTGAAATTAACAATCCATTATGGATTCACTCCAGAGAAGATGCTGAGGGGTTGACTGTGAATTTTACTAGGGGTGTAACGATACACAAAACTGACGGTTCAGTTACCTTGGTTTTGAAGTCACGGTTTGGTTTGGTACCGCAGGGGGAGAAAACTAAGCAATTTTAGTATTATTATTATTAATAATAAACAGTAGTTTACTGAACAAATTGTGTCTCCGTCTTTAAATGAATTCAATTATAATTAAGGGTTTCTTAAGGATAAAAAAAATACATCTGCTAATGCTGTAAACTATATAGAGAGCCCTTTCTTGCACATTACTATAATAATAAATGTTCAGAGCCCAAACTATTAGCCTGAATTCAGTCGCTATTTATTTTTAGATATAATAATCAACACTCAAATAACAAATTGTATGCATACTTGTGGGCAGTTTTTGCATTAACTTCTAAATCTAATTATAAACTTATGTTTTTACTCCAATTCGTTGTTGAATTATAATCATTTACACAGTGACTGTCATTTTCATGACAGATTTATTTAAACATACACTAATTAATCAAGACATCACTTACCAGTTAAGTAAAATATTATGCATATTTAGGCTAATATAGTACATATATTTAGCAAAAGAGTTAATTTCTCTGACAAACTAACAAGCTGTGGACTCGCCTGAGGTAAATGCTAATGTTACGTGACACAGTGTTTAAGCTGTTTTATTGACGTCTTTACGCCGTTGAAAAACTGTAATTTGTAACTGTAAGCTGTAATGTATCTTTCAACATACCTTCAGAAGTCCATTCACGTTTATTCTGTAACTAGTATTAAAGAGGAAGAGATGATCGCGTTCACTCGCGCTCTGCGCTGCAGCTTGAAATGAGGCGCTTATAGACCTTATGCAGCCCCGCCACTTTTTGTCTTCCGGTTTGTATTTCCACTGCGATCTTACGTATTTATGAATGAACTGCTCGTTTTAAAATGTTCCCGGTCTACTGACATTTGTTTAGACATCTGCTTTAAACAATGCTCGCGATAACTTTCATTAACTCTACAACAAGTAAATCCACTTCACCAGCTAATTATCTTTGACAGCGATGCCATAGAAATGTACGGGGCTACCGCAAAAACGGAAGTTCAAAGACAATATTACAAAGATGGCGTCGCGCTTGTTTCTCTGGCGCATAAGGTCTATACAGTCATCTATCATGTCACATCAAAGAGCGATCTGTCACGCCACATTAAATGGGGTTAGTTCACCCAAAAATGAAAATTACCCCATGATTTACTCACCCTTAAGCCATCCTAAGTGTATATGACATTCTTCTTTCAGACGAATATAATCAGTTAAATTAAATAATGTCCAGGGTTAATCCATGCTTTATAATGGGAGTGTATGGTGCCCCAAATTCTAAAGACAGAAAAAATGCACTCATCCATTATAAAAGAAGTCCACACGGCTCTGGGGGGTTAATAAAGGCCTTCTGAAGCAAAGCTCCGCATTTGTGTAAGAAAAATATCCATATTTAAAACTTTGAAATGGACAGAACTTGAAAGATGACACTTTGTTTCTTATCAAAAGTAACAAAACGCAGAGCTTATTGCGATTAATGGTGGTTAAGCTACAACACTGTATTCGTCATGTAGAATGGGCAAGGGCTAGGCAGGGCGGCAGTGGGCGAGGCACGTTCGGTACGCCATTAGAGTATCTCGGTTCGTACCGTGGGTGGTATTGCAGTTTTTCAGTTTGGTTTGAATATCATTACACCCCTAAATTTTACAATGACTCATTTATGGTTACACTTTTATTTCGATAGTCCACTTTAGACATTCTTCTAAAGGCTCCGAAATACTCATGGCGAAGTTCTTTTTTGTTCTTCGCTTAGGAGTAAAAAGAAGTTTGAAATACGTAACCAGCGGTATACTGTAAGCGAACATCCTGACACCGCCTACACTGCTGAGAGTGCCATTTAGATTAATATGTAAATATATTCAGTGTGCTTTACTCTTAGTAACAAAATAAGCAGTTAAGAAAACATCTGATCATAACGATTTGAATATATTTGCAAAAGCTCTGCAATTCAGAACTCCAGTCAAGTCACGTTTTTTTAATACCACTTTATACAATGTTTTGCATTAAAGCGAGCAGCTTTACACTATCAATCATCAAAAAACAGTGTCAGTGTCTCTTTCAATTACAACTTCATTTTCTATTATAAAGCAGCTCTCCAATGTGCTCATGTTTTTACTTGTGTACGTCTGACCTCAACAGATTGAACAGAAGAAATGAACCGGAGAAGGGGGAGCCTCAGAGTCACATCTACCTGTTACATAATCGCCACAGACCAATAGTAGTTTGAAGGTGTTTACCAGCCAGAGAGAACTTTTGTGGAAAGTTTGCATTAGCAAGCTGTTTCGAACTCCCGAAACGAACTCGTTTTGGCCTGATTTTGTTCTGAATGACGTCACACCAGTTTGTTCTTCGATTTTGCTTTAAGTATATCGGGGCATGTCAATTAACTCTCACTATTTTGCAACTTCATGTCAAATAACTCTCATTAGAGTAGCAGTATACTGCTAGATTAGGGTTAGTAGTTGGCATACTTGCAGAGCTATAGTTATGTACTATGTCTAAAGTGGACTACTAAAATAAAGTACTACTACTTACTTTATCTTACTTATACTTTATCTATAGGTCATTTTCAGGCCAAAATCTGCATGTACATCATGTTTTGGTGTCACTATAGCAGTAATACAAACATCAAATATCTTAAACTCAAATTTTTGGTTATAAATCTGTGATCTTACCTTTGTGGTTACAGAAAAGCAAAGTACGGAACCAACGCAAATATTCAGTAATAATTCACACTGAATACAATTTAAGATCAAAGGGGAAGTTCAAATCCAATTTACATCAAGTTCAGTTGAAATGATGTTCTTATGCAAGTAAAATCGATGAAAATCCACATTCAATCACTTCTAAATTAAATAAAATTAAAATATTTCAGGTACCTGTTTGAGTTACACTAATAGTATTTAAAATAGAAACAGAAATGGAAAGAAAGAGTTGAGGTACCAGAAAAATTTAAATATTTATATTTTAATTTAAATATTGTTAACATAATGTTTTAATATTTAACTTTATCTGTAATTTTTTAATATGTTTAAGTAATACATTTTTTAAATGTATTACTTATATCAAAATATATACATATTTTTATATTTTATATATACTTATATTAAAATATATATTTTTTATTTTAAATTTATTTTAAACTTTCTCCATTGATGGCCATTGAAAAATAGCTGTGAATTCTGAATTAAAAAACATCTTTGGAAGCACTATAAAAACTGCAATAGTTTCATTATATTAAAGTGGATGTGAGAGCTCTTAGAGAAAAAAAAAGAAGAAAAAAAAAATCAAATAGAAATGTGCAGCATCATGCCAGATTCAAATCCCCCGTAGAATCTGAACCCAGATGTAATACCACTGGCTGAAAGAACTTTTCTATTCACAACTTTACATATTCACAATATGTAAATTGTCACTTATCACATTACATGTCCAAATTACACACTTTTCCTTTGGTTCTTTCCAGCTAACCACATAGTTACAAGCTTATAATAAAGTACAGGACATTTCTAATGGCTACTACTGAGATACTAAAGTAGTTTCTGCACTTCTAACTAAAATGTTCCAGTCAATCATACTGTACGTCATTGAAAAAAACGTAAACAAGATAATATGGCAGCATCCGTTGCAGTTATTTCCAAGCAGCTGCCATTGAGATGAATGGGAAGTAAATAGCTGACCTTTTTGAATTGAACTATAATTCATATCCAAAGAAGAGGACACCATTTTAAGATGTTTGTGCGATACTGACTAGAAAAATCACTGCAGGTTCATCATCTAAGCCATGTGCTAAATTAGCTGAAATGTCCCTAAAAGCTATAAAATTTGATAGACTCCTTTTTTAGACACATCTAGTGATTTATGTGCTCTTAATGTACTGATGCAGAAAAGGTGCTCGCTGGCATTTTTAGATTGGCAGGAAAGATTAATCTGCGAGCCGAGCACAAGTCCTCCTCAGGATGTGCGTGCATTAACATTACTTAATTGAGATTTGCGAACAGTCTCTGTCAGAAATCCATGTTATTTTGGTAGGGACATTGTTTAGCTAATTGATCTACGTCTTCACTCCTTTCTTAAAATGCACTAGAAGGTTAAGCAGCATAATAAGAAGGTTAAGCAGCATAATAAGGCTAGAACAACCTTGGTGCCTTTTGTGCTGCAGTACAATGTGGCTCATTGAGAATGATGGTTTCTTGGGAGTGGTTTTTTCAGAGTGAAACTGAATGAGACTTGGAGGCGTTCTATCTCAGCAGAATGAGATCAAGAATGTGGAGACAGGAAGGGACCTGCGGCAGTGTGTGGGAATCCGAATATTTCCTGTTGTGTTCCATATAGACATTGTAGAATAACATTACAGTAGTTTTAAATTTAACGCTACACTTATTACACTTATTCTGTTACATTGTTGCTCTGTCTTCCAATGTCCCTGGGACAAAATAATGTACATGGTTATACTACCACCTTTACACAAGAAACCTAATTGGTGGGTCATTCTATGAAATGGATGTATATTGTTTTTTCAATCAATAAATCAATAAATCAATCAACCAACCATCAAATTAACCAACCAACAAATCAATCGATCGATCGACCAACCAACCAACCAACCAACCAACCAACCAACCAACCAACCAACCAACCAACCAACCAACCAATCTATCAACCGATCAACCTATCAACCAACCAATCAATCAATCAACCAATCGATCGATTCATCAACCAATCATGCTGATATTTTACAGATCATTCACATCTCAACTATCATTTGTATATTAATGCACTACTAACAAATGTAACAAAACAAGAAAAAATATGATACCTTAATTTGTCCTTAAAGAGTTCATGAAATATATGAAATATTATAAATATAATTGCATAACTGTATTATATATTACCTATTTTATATGATTATATATAATTGTATTGACAATGTATTAAAAATAAATGTATTCTCCCCTTATAAAGAATAAAGCCAAAATGCTACCTTTTATTTCTATGAATTCTGCAATCACATGGTGCATATTACAGAAAATAATAATAATAATAATTGATTATATACTGATATTATGATGATGCTATTTAAACAAAGCAAAAACAGTTCACTTCCTGAAGGTCAATAATGCCATTATGACAAAGTCAGTTGTTAAATAATACATGACATTGTCACCTATTTGTTTGCTTCTATCCACCCAATTATATATATATATATATATATATATATATATATATATATATATATAGTGAACTCAGGTTGATTGGGATACTTTTTCCAAGTCATATCAATGGCAAAAAGTGTCCCAATCACCCTGAATATATAAACTTTACAATAGCTATGTTTCCATCCACCTATTTTTATGTGAATTTTGGAAAGACATGAAAAATGCTGGATAGAAATGCCAGAATTCACATAAATTCTAAAAATGTGCATTAAAAATGTATGCGTTTAATTGAGGTGGATAATTTTTCATCCAATGAGAAGGCATGTGCATAAACTGCGATAAAAACACATAAATAATAAATAAATGCACGTGACTTTGCCTCAACAGATGATCTGATTGGATAACTGGAGTAACCAGCAGACCAATTTACATATTGTGAATATATAAAGTTGTGAATAGAAAAGTTCTTTCAGCCAGTGGTATCACATCTGGGTTCAGATTCTTTCACAGCATCTGAAATGTTGGTTTGGTCATTCTGAAATACCTGAGCCAAGACTGTCATCAAAATTATATGTTATAATTACCTTCCAGAACTGTTTCACACGATTGCATTCCCAAAACACCAGGCATCCTCCTCCAAATGCTGTATGCATGCTCTGAGAGAATAATTTATTATTAAATTAAAAAGTAATTTATGAAGAAAGAGCCACAATGGCTTCCCCAATTGCAATAACTTCCATTTTTATTACAGATATTTTGCACTTATCCCAGGAAGTGATGATTTTGTTCTCTTAAACGTCCGATGGAAACGGTGCTTTACGCATAATTTAAATTCACAACTTTGGTTGGAAACATATAGCTTGTTTCATCTATGTTTACTGCATTTTCTCAAATCTTATTCAAACTGTCAATACTTAAACATCACACCAATACAGTACATCAGTTCTCCAGCAATGTTGCAACTCTTTACTCTCCTCTGATTTTCCACCTTTTTTTTTCCACACGATTCACACCTAAAATAAGGTTGTTTATGCAAAAGCGCCTATTGCTGCACATTGTTTCCAGGAACCCATACAACTTTACAGACTTCACTAAATCCATGCAAACTTCAGCAAGCAGTTGGCTGCGCTTTGGAAAAATATAAACCTAATTTACTTGCTTAAGCCTCGTGTACAGTACCTGATGTTGAAGCTCTAGCTCTTGGTTTTCAATAATCCTCCCTGGTTCCCTCAGAGTCCGGAGTGGCATGCCGAGCCGTATCCGTTTTACCCAGCAGGAATCATCACACTTTATCCACTTTACTCTCAATGTGGACTCAGTAGGAAATCAACTTACATCAAACTCTTGCAGATGAACGGCTTAAGACATCAAGTTTCCATCTGTTTCTCATAATGTGCTGAACAAATGCAAAATATCTCAAATCACTCAGTATGCTATACCTCTAAAACTAAAGAACTTCCTGACAAACTTTCCAGCCTAGCAAGTCTATGCAGAGAAAATGATTTCACACAGAGCACAGAAACTTTTGATTTATAGCCTTTTGTTGAATTGCAATTGAATCTACATTTATTGTACTTTCCTTTCTTGCATTTCTCTCAAATTGACATTGGGGTCTGGAAATTGCAGGGTATGTCTACGTTGTCTGCTTGCCACAAAGCACACAGATAAAAACAAAGTTCATGGGAAACTCTAACATTTTCTAGCACTCAGGAGAACAACTTGAGGAGAGTTTTCACCTCTTTTAACTGAATTCTCAATTGCAGATTTATACCTGCGGTTGCCGGCTTCGTGTTATATTCCTTCAAGTTTTGCTTTGGAGCAGTCTCCTTTGTTTTTCAGCTCTGTTTTTATTTAAATAAAAGTCTGTAGTGGGATCTCAGAGTGATGTGATCATTCTCTAGCCCCAGAGGCCTAGCGTACCACCAGCAGGGGTCAACGTTTTTGCTCTAAAAAACGTTTTGACTGGTTGTCGTAGCAAGTCAATCTTGATGTGTGTTTTTGTTCTTTGCTCTGGGTTTGATAGAATGGAGAGATAAATAAACCATGAAATTAATCACACGTGTTTGCTACCCCTACAGCAAGTTCCCACACATCCGCCTACTCATTCTGAGGGCTTATGAGTACTAAATCCCCCCACATATACAGAAAATATATAAAAGAATAAAAAGGATACTGCCTCCGCCATCTCATCCTGTTAAAATCACCCACTGTACTACATGGTTCATCACTCTTAGAGAAAGTTGCTGATCTGTGATGAGCAGTGAATGTTCACAGTGTTTTTGGGTTGAAATAAATAGGCTAATTTTGTATATTGTTGTACGTTAGTTGCATTTTATGTGAAGAAATCACTGATTAATATAGGCTACAACAAAAGTGATGAATGCTAATATTTGCAATCAAAAGCAAAATAGGAAATTCTCCCTATGAACAGATATTTCATAAACATAACATTAAAGTAGGCAATATCACACGAACAAGTGTTGTCAGGCAACCCACAGGTAAACACTTATGTGCTAGCATAATTGCGAGTGTGATATTTTATACAAAACTTAAAAACAACTTACATTTTTGATTCATTCCTGGTTATTAGTTTATCTCCGCCGATGAAAATAGTTCCAAACGAACGATATGCGTGTCTCTAAGCAGTGTTTTGTAAAAATCGTTTGAATAAACGCTTCACTCATAGAGTCACTTGTTGCCACCTACTGGCGTTAGGATGTAACCTACAGAAAGAGTCTGAAAAATGTGATTGTAGTTACACAAAGACGTACAACAATGATTTTCATTTCAGTTTTGGAGTTCAAGAGCCCTGTCCGCATTATAGAAAATTTAAGAAATATGACACATATGACAAAAAAAAAAAAAAAAAAAAAAAAGTTATGAATGACGATGTAAATATGGAAGCTTGTTTCCGCCACTGAATTGGACTTTATAGCTTGCAATTGCGAGTTTATATCTCACAATTCTGAGAAAAGAAAAGAGATATAAACTCACTATTGCAAGAAAAAAAAGTCAGAATTGCGAGTTTATATCTTGCAATTCTGACTTCATTTCTCGCAGTGGCGAGTTTATATCTCGCAATTATCACTTCCAATTCTGAGGAAAAAAGACTTTCTCAGAATTATGACAGAAGAATTAAGACATTTTTACTTTATAGCACGGAACTGCAACTTTATATCTCGCAATTCTGACTTTATAACTCACAATTGCAAGTTTATATCAGGCAATTCTGAGAAAAAAAGTCAGAGTTATCTTCTAAACTGTTTTGTTCCGTGACAAGCTTCCATAGGTAAATAAATGACAATAGAAAGTAATTTTTGTTTTTGCATAGGCTACTTTCCATACTTTTTATTTAAGATGTATGCCATACTTCTATTTAATTAAAAACCATATGTCCATATATGTTTTTAAATATATGTGGAAAAAGTCATCCTCTTTTAGTAGCCTACTTTTCGTAGTAGTTTCAGTTAAAAATAAAAGGTTAGTTAGTCAGAGTGAACTAAAGTAAGCGTTTCACTAGTATTATCTCTCACAGTGAGTTTCAGATGTGAACAAAGTTTAAACCTCTCTCGGTTTGTCATTTAAAACTCTGCTATTTAGCACAGTAAACATTAAACAACCCACAAATGTGTTTTTAGTCATTCTGGTTTATGGAATAGCTATAACCTGCTGTTATGTAGTCTTTAGAGACACAACAAAAGCACCATAATTGATTTTCATAAACCTCTCAAACTCTAACCTAAAAACGAACAGATTTTGGAGCACAGATTATCTCCTACAATAAACTACTTGAAAAAGGTGAACTCAATCCCCAATGTGCAAATATATTTAACAGAGTAAAGTGCAGAAAACTGTTTAATGCCACATTAATCAGGGCAGGTTTTATTCGAGAATTCAGTGATTGTCCACATTTTTCTTTTTAATTGGGCTTTAATTGCCATAATAAACACCCCACATCAGAGCAGTTTATTATGTACAGTAGTCCTGTGGGTTAAGCATTTTACCCAAGGCCTGCTGAGGGCAATAGAAATGCAGGGCCAGGACAGCCATAACTATTAAGTTAACATCACAAGTGGCCTGCTGGGCTTTGAACCCACAACCCTGCGGATGCCAACAAGGAGACATTGCCAAAGGCAACACGGCAGTTTCATTTGAGACAGAGTCTGAATATACACTTTGCTAGAGCTTACAGTAAAAGTTCCTAACATTTTGATGGTACTTGCAGTAAGCAAAAAATAACATTATGTCAATCATTTACTCATCCTCATGTTCTTCCAAACCTGTCATTTTGAAGACTGTGAACAGGAACTGTTCAAGCCTCAAAAATGAGCAAATGTATAATAAAAGTGGTTAAGCTTAAACAAATTTTGCTGGTGAACTATGGCTATATATTTTTCCTCAGGGCCTCAACTATCCGTGAAAATGCATGCTTATGTAACCTGATACAAAGTTCAAATTGTTTAAGAAAAACAAGCAGCTTATAATAGCACCTGGAAAGCTGTCTGAGAAATCAAAGGAGTGAATGGATAACAGCACTGAGCTTGATTAAAATGCCCAGGGTGAACCGTGGCAACCATTGCTCAGAATCTGTCACGATTTAGAAGGTGTGAAGGATGTGTGAGGTGCACTCTGAGGAGTCATCGCTAGCCTGTATAACACTCAGATAACCTACCGGAGAGGGATCGGTCATGGGCCATGAGTCCTTATCAAACGTAGCATAAATATCAGGCTTGAGTTTCCTAAAAGCCTCTTTGAGTTGAAAGGAGCTCAAGGTCACACAGCTTTCCCCTGAACTGCTGTAGCCATTCAACGGATTGAAAACATGAAGAGCATCCCAAGATACAAGCTGACAGATACTCTAATGAGTGAGTAACAATTCTGATGCTAATATTACCTTGGTTCTGGGATTCTTGTTTTTATATGTCTTTATATATTAATTTATTTAAGTAATAATAGTAATTCTTATATAGCCTATATACAGGGCCTAAAATTAACACTCGCCAATCACCAAATGTAAGTAAAAATCAGCGTTGGCGAAGTTTATGAAACGCGTTAATCGCCAGTTGGCCGGTAACATTTTTATGAATTCAAACAATGCAGAACATGGACACGAAGGATGCTCGGGATAGTTGATGGGTCGCGAATTTAAATATTCAAGTGCAAGAAGACTTGAAAGGGAACTTTATTACTCACGTCTGTAAGGTGTGTGTTTTGTGCGCACACATCCGAAGCGTGCACCTAGAAAGCTGCGTCTCAGACAGCGCACGAATACTGAGTTGAGCTCTCTTTTACGTCTTCTTGCACTTGAATGGACGGATTCACAGAAAAATTATGTTCACAGAAAAAAAGTGAGTATCCTAGTAAACACAATCAGTTATGTCTTAAGTGAACGTAAACAGTAGAGAAAGAAAATGCCTGTGTATAAGCGCGCAGCCATCTTTAGAGTTTTGTGTTTGAACTTCTGTATTTGCGGTTGCTCTATATATTTGTATAGCATCGTTGTCGAAGAGGAATTAGCTGGTGGAGTGGATTTCCTTATTTTAGAGTTAACAAAAGTTATTGTGAGCATTGTAATGTTTGAAGCGGAGCTCAGAACAAATGCCAGTAGACCGGGAAGATTTTAAAACGAGTGGTTCTTTCATAAATCTGTAAGATCTTACCTTCTTGCTGTGGAAATACAAACCGGAAAACAGCGCTGAAAGGTATCGAAACAGGAATAGAGAATTGTGACGCTTCACTGGTATCTAAAATTTTGGTGTCATAACTGCCTGTTTTTTGCAAAAACAGTTTCATGGCCAGTAAAAAATGATGGCTAGTAAATTTTCTTAAAGGTGCAGTAGGTGATCTGGGAAATGCTAACGTTAGCTTGCTAGCATTGAAAGCATACAATACCACCCTCCCTGCTATTGCCGTCCAAAGCCACGCCTCCTCCAAAACACATGAACACGCACACACACACAGCTGTTCTCTGCAAAGTGTCACAAGAGATGGTGTTAAACTACCTCATGTCTCAAAGCACATAGTAACATTACAATAATAATGAGTGTAAACAACTTAGAGAGCTTGTACCTGACTGCTGCAGATTAATTTCGGTGTTGATACTGTTGACATGGAAATGCATAATTCCGAGTCTGAGGACATGAACAGCTCCGGTTAGAATGTCACGGGTTGCCATCTCTAAATCACGGTAGTTATGGTGTGAATGCAGCATAAGCTTGTTGTTTTGATTAAGAAGGAACTGCAAAAGTTAGCTGCTGTTTGTTTGCGATGCTCTGTGACTGCGTGAACAGGGTGAGTGAGGGTATGTAAATACATACATTGACAGGCAGGTAGGACATCATATTATTTCATTCGGACCAAGTATAAAGATTGGATGAACATTTGAGGGTCCTACGCCTTCCACAGACAATATATATTTATAAAATAAATCTTAATTATTCTAAACTTTTTATAGTACATCATTAAACTGTTTAATAATGTACGATAATGTATATAAAAGATTAAATGATGATTCAAGTAAAACCTCAGATTTCCTGCACAAGCCTTTCAAATTAAAGAATATAGAAAAAATTATAACAAAAGGGATTTAAAATTTGACTTGGACATATGACAAAAGGCTAAGAGTTGAGACTTCACTTGGACTTTGCATCAGAGATTTGTGAACATGTCTGGGTGAAGAGTACCCGTTCTCCATCATTGCCTGGGGAGCCAAATAATGAAAAGAACTGAAATAACACAGAGGCTTCCTAGCTGCCCATTTCTGCATACTAAAATCCTTGTGAAAGTTAAGAAAAGAAACAGAAATTGGTGTGAAAACCTTTGTACCTGTCTTATATCATTCTTTTGGACCCCGTCATACCTTTAGAGTATATTAAAGGGATAGTTCACCCAAAAAAAAAAATACTGACAATACTGATAAATTTACAAATATCTCTTATATTGACCAATAACTGACATGGTACTGATATTTTTTGCATCTCTATTTATAATTTACTGAAACTTTTCTCCAGAAAATCAGCCCTGCATAGCCATAAAGCAGTAGCAATGTCAGATTCATGAACGAATGATTCTTCTGAATCAAATCTTTTCAATCAATCAATCCAGTCCACAAAGCTGGATGAATGATTCATTCACTAAACAGACTGATTCGATTGAGTTCAAAGACTCATTGACTCAAATGAATCACAGCAGTTAACAGCCCATTGAAGTAATTATTATTTTTATTTTCACAATCGTCACAATTCTTTTCTGTGAACCGCTCGTTTTAAAATCTAAAATAAAAATTATGTTATCATTTAGTCACCCTCAAATTGTTCCAAACCTGTATAAATTTCTTTGTTCTGCTGAACACAAAGAAAGATATTTGGAAAAAATGTTTGTAACGAAGCAGATCTCACCCCCATTGACTACCATAGTAGGAAAAAATACTGTAGTCAATGGGGGCGAGATCTGCTTGGTTACAAACATTCTTCCAAATATCTTCATTTGTGTTCAGCAGAACAAATAAATTCATACAGGTTTTGAACAACTTGACAGTGAGTAAATGATGACAGAATTCTCATTTTTGGGTGAACTATTCTTTTTAACTAATAAAAGATGTTGCTGTGATGGCACATGTCAAAACATCCACCTACACAAGTAAATATGCATATGCAGATATGTACAATAGGGTTTTTGTGGTTTGTTTACATTTATTTCCCTTTCTCGCAGTTTCCTGTTTACGCTGAGGGGAAAGGGGAACAATGATTCCAACAGATAATGACTTGATGGCCTAAGGCGTTCTCAAAAAACAGGCGCAAATTGTGTATGTGTATGTTCGTGTGTGTTTGTGTGTGTCAAGTCTGGCCACACAAATCAATACCGTCAAATGGCACCCTGCAGATCTCTGATAATTACAGAGTAGGACGTGGAAAAGGAGAGCTTAAAGGGATAGTTCACCCAAAAAGGAAAATTCTGTTATTATTTACTCAGCCTCATGTCTTTACAAACCTACAGAAGCTTGTTTCTGCCACTGAATAATAAAAAAAGAGGTTTATTTTACAATTAATTTTTTTTTTTTTTTTTTGCAATTAACCGTTTGCAAAGACCTGCCCCTCTTAGTTACTGTTGCTATGTCCGACAAGCCATGCTGATCTCCTGCACACATCATGTCTCAAATTTCAATTTTTTTTCATTTTTAAAGGAATTTAAACAATAAATACCGTTTTGTGGCTCTTTAATGTGTCGTGACAGATCGCTGTAGTGCCTCAGTTCAAGCGGCTCGTGAACTGATCATCTCTTTCTACTAGTTCATTTAAAGCATCAAATAAACATGAATGAACATCATAAGGAATGTTTCAATCGCGGAAAGATATCAGTACACACCATTTTTCAAGTCTACTAACTCCCCTGACTGGTTTGTTGGACAAAATGGCGGATTCTGCGTTATGACTGGTTAGATCGCCTGTCAATCAAACTCCTGGCGAAGGGTCAATTGCGAGTTTATATCTCACAATTCTGAGGGGAAAAACTCACTGGATTGTGAGATGTAAACTCGCAATTAAAAAAAGGTAATTGCGAATTTTATCTTACAATTTATATCTAGCAAATCAGACTTTATAACTCGCCCCCTCACTTCTGGTCGACCATCCCACTCAGTCCCAGAGTGCGTGCCCTGAACTAGGCAAGATATTGCCTGGGAACTATAAAGATCTCAGAAGTATACAAGGGATTAAAAACGAATTGTTTTCATTTTGGTTCGTTCTTAGCAAAAATATTTTTTCGTTCAGCCAGAGCCAGGTCCCAGAGCAAAATAAAATATGGAATAGCGTTAATTCACTTTAAAATGAGAGTTTGTGCTCATATAAAGCATAATCTTTGAAAATAACAATAAAAATTGCAGAGCGTCGGAGAAAGATAGCTAAATGTAAAAATAGAGGAAATTGAGTATGCATAATTATATATCTAATACTGACAATACTGATAAATTTACAAGTATCTCTAATATTGACCGATAATCGACATGGTACTGATATTTTTTGCATCTCTAGTTATAATTTACTGAAAATTATTCTCCAGAAAATCAGCCCTGCATAGCCATAAGGCAGCAGCAATGTCAGATTCATGAACGAATGATTCTTCTGAATCAAATCTTATCAATCAATCAATCCAGTCCACAAAGCCAGTATGAATGATTCATTTACTAAACAGACTGATTTGATTGTGTTCAAAGACTCATTGACTCAATTCAATCACAGCAGTTAACAGCCCATTGAAGTAATTATTATTTGGGATTTTGGAGCTTGACAGCCCTAGCTCTAATTAGCTTTCATTATACTGAAAAAAAAAAATCAGGAAATTTTGTCTTTTGTGTTCCACAGAAGAAAGAAAGAAAGTCATACAGGTTTGGAACGACATGAGGGTGAGTAAATGACAGAATTTTCATTTTTTGAGTGGACTATCTCTTTAATGGTACAGCGCTACTGTACGTTTTTCTTCAGCGCAGTTCTGTTGTGTTGCCAGAATCCATCTTCTACTCCTCGCCCTTTTAAAACTGACATATCCAGTTCACGTCAAGGCTGCGGTGGGTGAGAAACACTCTCAGATTCTTCTTTACTGTAATACCTGCAAACAGCTACTCCCTCCTCGACTCGATGGAGTGAATTTCTTTCCAGTGAGTGAACACTAACTCATCTTTGAAATACTAAAGTTTATCTGGGGTGAGAGACAACAACATGTGCGTACTTGTTTCTTTTTCGCCCTTCCCCTGTGTTTGCTGCAATGCCTGCGCTCAACTCCATTTCAACTATTATTTTCTCTCAAGTTTTAAGGAGAAAGCCTAAATAATAAATAATTACAGTCGATACAATGAAAAGCAGGAGTTTTGTACACAAAAGCATCTCAGGAATTGACTGAATCAATTGTGTCTGTAGTCTGAACACTCATCAGATCATACAGATCAGTAACGCTCGATATTGTAGCACCGAATGGCGGGTTTTTATTAAAATATCTAGTCAGAAGTACGATTCAAATGTCAATAAACATTGAAATGTTGTGACTGTAGTCTTTCAACTATAGGAAATAAAGCAAAAGATTTATTTTTGCTCGCTTCGATTGGAAAAAACTGAACAAGAGGAAGAAATAGAGAAAAAGAGAGAGGGAGATGAAAGCGAATCTTGCATTTGTAACACTTTCATCTATTCTCACAATAATGCCCTTTAGAGTAAATGAGCTCCATGTTTCAAATGTGACAAGCCTCTCTTGAACTGATGAACAGTTAGATTATACTTTCATTCTGCCCGCAGTGACTGCAAATGTATGAACACACACACACACAGGCTCAATAACATGGTTGATATATAACCAATATATGTATATATCTTGTATGATAGTCCATATATACACGCATGGGAATGCACAAATAAAAAGCTGGAAAGTCAAAAAGTGACAGAAATATAAAGGAGAGAGAGGTGGGATGGCTTTGGAATATGACAAGCGACATTCAAACCTGCACACAATAGCACATACTGTACTTGCCATGAGCAAATTGTGCCACGGCTGTGACAAAATTGCCCTATTTTTATTCATTCCCTGTCTTACAGGTCCAGAATTAGTACAATGGTTCAGGTCTGGTCATTGTTAGGTCTATACATGTGTGTTTGCGACTGTTAATAGGATCTTTTCCAATCTATGCCAACTACAGCTCTCCCTAGAGCACAAAAATCTACAATAGGCTCTTATCTAATATAATGTGCACCACTTGTATAAAATAAGACTCTGCAGTCTGTGCATTGCACCTGGTTTTCCAGGTAAGACAGATCCTCAAAAAGAAAAATGTTTTTAATAAAGAAAATGTTAATAACAATGAGAAAGTAGAATATATCAGCATTAGAGCAAGAGAGAGAGAGAGAGAGAGAGATACTAGGAGAGCCATTAGATCTGGCCTGTGAGATCTCATTAATGCAAGTGTTGAAAAGGCGTTTATAAAGGTCCTCGGCCAGTCCTAACCCGACTGTAGTTCTGTAAGTAATGCTTCAATCTCCAGACTCCCCAAAGGACAGAGAGACTCTTATTACTGCATCAGACTGGTAATGAGTCCGCTTCTTTTATTGCACACACTGCATGCATGTGAGCCTCTTTAATCACGGCCACTTGTAATGACACACACGAAGGTCAGCGAGAAGAGAATCACATGCTCAGATTCAGAAGACCTGGATTTTATGTGTCTATCTATTCAACTGCCTAGCTTTCAATTTCTCTATCTAATTCATATCTATTCATATGTCTATCTACCTATCATTTAATCTATCTGTCCATCTGTCTGTCTGTCCAACAGTCCATCCATCCATCCATTCACCCACCCACCCTGTACATTTATCCATATATCTATCGACTAGGGCTGTCAAAATTAACATGTTAAAGCATGCGATTGATTTTTCTAGTTTAACACATTAAAAATATTTAAAGTAATTAATGCAGCATCTGTTTTTTTCCATCATCCTTTAGCTAGGATTACATTATATAATCACGCTATCATCCATTCAAGTGCAATAAGACACACACACACACACACACACACAAAAAAAGAACTTAAATCTGTACTGGTGCGCTGTCTGTGAATCTCCTGTCTATGTGACAGATACACTCGACTCGTGCGCACAGAAAATCACTTCAGACAGCGCACCGGCCGCATTGAGTTGTCTTTTGCGCTTGAATGGACAAAAACCACACCACACAAAGGTATGTCAAAATGCCCTCTTTGTTGAGTATCCTCAACAAACGGTGTAACGGACGTAGGCCGGTAAGAGCTGTGCGTGTAAACCTCACTCCCCTGATCTCAAGAGGTGCTCTAGTGACTGACGTTAGAGACTGCAGTCTTTAGCCTCCTTGTTAGAGGGCCCGACTTCCATGCCGGTGGACCCAGGTTCGAGTCCCGCTTAGAGCGGGCGGTTTGAACAGGAAAAGTTACATTGGTGCCGTGACCCGGATGAGAGTGAGGTTTAAGGGGGTGAGTGTAACAGACGTAGGCCGGTAAGAGCTGTACATGTAAACCTCACTCCCCTGATCTTAAGAGGCACTCTAGAAACTGACGCTAGAGACTGCGGTCTTTAGCCTCCTTGTTAGAGCACCCGACTTCCATGTCGGTGGACCCGGGTTCGAGTCCCACTTAGAGTGGTTCCAACAGGGGGGTTACATAAGCACAGTCTTAAATGAGTTAAATAAAGTCTTAAATGACCATAAATAGTTGTGAGGACATCGGATGTGTGTGTCAGATCCATGTCGGCTTAAAGTGACAGCAGCCTAATAAACCTGCTGCTGTGATGTCTGTCAATAATGTTACAAACAAAGTACAAAAGAGAAAATCACTGACTGCTCTTGACCATCTATCCATTCAGCTGTTTTTCTGTCTATTCATCTGTCAATTAACCTTG
The DNA here is from genome assembly GCA_037101425.1 of Elopichthys bambusa. Lineage (NCBI taxonomy): Eukaryota > Metazoa > Chordata > Actinopteri > Cypriniformes > Xenocyprididae > Elopichthys > Elopichthys bambusa. The sequence continues at coordinate 6,692,448 of CM074455.1, forward strand.
CTAATCATCTTTCAATTTGTCTGTCCAATCTATCCATGTCTATCTGCCCATCGCAAGTACAGGTACACCCTTGACATATTAGCTTTATTTGAAACGTTTTTACTAGCTACTGTGCCAGAAGTTCAATACTAAATATAACTGATGACTGTGTGTGTGTGTGTGGTCTGTTCACTCAATACTAAAATGCCTTGTTCACTAAAAGGTCATGTAGACCATTTACTTGTGATAAATGTGACTGTGATATGAGCCAAAACTGTGCTAAAAACAACCAAAGGCAACAGGTTACAAAAAACCAGACTGCTCTCAGTTTCTGATTCATCATTAAATCGTTCTCCAGAGGCCAGTACAACTCATGGGACGTGTCCCAGACATTCACGGGGCCTGGTGGGACACTTTTAAGAGTTGTTTGTAGCCGTCTTCAACATGGTTTTGACAAGCAATTAAGGTAATTTTTCTTAAGATTATATAAAACATATTACTCAACTCTACCTAGTTACTTTAAAAAAATAAATAAAAAAAAACACACAACCTTTAATGCTGTCATTGTCATAGACAAGATATATTGATTGAAAAAACAGTGCCTTGTCTTACTGCAATATTGCCACTTTGGCAGGTAGAGTATTAAAATTCATGGCTGTCAAAAATCGCTCTAACTTTCTCTCAACGACTTTTCATCTCTGCCTCTGCAGTCGCTGTCCAGCTGTGTGATAAACTCTTAATCAATGTAAAATGTCCTCACCGTGTTTACTGATTGGCTTACAAGAACGAGCCTGTCCGCTGTCACTTCTCATTGCTGGATTGGAATGCTCTCGAGCTGACTGACGAAAGGAGAATTTGATTCGCGCAACGACCAGTCAGCAGCTGTCACTTTCCACGAGGAACGAACCACAGCGTGTGCATAAGTGTGCTCAGTGGTTTCTGATTTCTAATTATCCAGGCTATACAGAAAGCCACTATTTTTCGTATTTGATTTAAACATTTTGTCATTGTACAAAATGCTACTTTGCTATGCAATTTTCACGTATTTGCAAAAATATATAATTTTTTAATATTAAACACTGATTAAGCCAACATTTATTCACAGCCCATTTTACTACTGTAATATAACATTTCCAAATAAAACATGATATTCAGGGATAAAAACGGATTTGTGAAGTTAACATTTTGATAACAGATAAAAAGTATTAAAAGAAAGTAAAAAAGGTGACTTGAATAGTTAAATCTTATCCAATTCAGTTACTCACAAAGCGACTTTGTTTGATTTTCTTTAAGTGGCAGGATTTTGTGTTTCTGCAAATGTCGCTTTGCACTTTTTGTAGCCCTACATGTCAGACTGATGAGCAAATCGAGGTCTCCTTCAGCCCCTGATGGTAATTGGTGTGACATCTCCAGGGGTTTCTTCCTGCAAGACTCTTGGCTTGTAAAGACACCTTATATCATCACAGCCCTTGATCAGCTCTCCCCATTAGAAGCTTAAGAATTATAAAAGATGAAAGGCTATGAATTATGGCTATGTAATGACTTTGATCAAAGCAATATGTGTAATGCAAACCACTAATGATTTACGCCCCCTAAACGCAATTCCACTTACACAGAGACACATTATGAGTTTATTTGTATGTATTAATATAACCTATATGTATACTAATGCAATAAATCAGTGGTAAATTCACAGCCTTGAGTAACTTATTGACTAAATAAACCAGTGGCAACAGCTATATGAAAAAGTCCAAACAATATTCAATAAGTAATTAAATAATAACATAATGCAACAAAGACATAACAAAGCAATATAGTTTATTAGACAAACCGTAGATTTGCCAAGCAACTCCCTGCATTAATATAGAGTTCAATTAATGTACAGCTGATATGAAAACACATACAGCCTTCTTGTTATAATTAACAGGTTTGGCTATTCCAGTCATTTCCAAGAGAACAAATCCTAAAGTGACACCATACAAGGGCATTCTGAAGAATAGCAACACTTTAGGGAGGGTCCTCTTCTGTTCCAGCATGACAATGTCTCTGTGCACAAAGTGAGATACATATAGAAATTATTTTCTGAGTCTGGTGTAGAAGAACCATTTACACAGGTATTGTTATTTTGGAAAAGAAAACTGTCCTCAAACTGTTGATATAAAATTGGAAGAACAGAATTTTCTAGAATGTCATTGTATGTTGTAGAACTAAGATTTGTTTGACTATTTAATGGCCTTATAGTGTATATTTCCTTGTTCCATAACATCGGTGGATGTTGCAGTCAGACTTTAAAAAAATATTTAAAGCAGGGGACATGTAACCGTAATATGGGACTTTGTTCTAAATATTAAGTTCTAAGTAGCCTATCAAAAGTATTTTTTTGCATTTTTTTTTATTCATAACCACTATTCTATAGCAAAATGCAACAGAATAAATACATATTTATCTTAGATAAATAGATAAATATATATTAGATATATACATTTATAGATAAATAAATTTCCCTTTCGAAAGGGAACTCGACGCTGCGTAAACACGCTAGGGGAACGCCTCCACGTGAACCGGTGTCTGAAACACTTATCCAATTTCGGCAATATCATATTGACAGGTGACAGCCCATGCCATCATAACAATGCGACCCGCATGTATATAAGTGGCGCCCAAATAACATGTCATCCTCTAATCATCTTCAGGGACTGTCATCTGGCAAAATGAAATACACAGAGAGGTTTACTAAGTGTGTGGATCCGTGTCCTCACTAGATGACACACATAAGCTGTGCTTTCTCTGTCTGGGGGAAGAGCACGCATGGTAAGTTCTCAAGAGAGCTGTATTATTAATTATAATAATAATTATAATTATAATAATAAATGTTATTATTTAGCACTTTTCTTGCAAAAAAATAAAAATGAAATAAATTAAGGGAGTGGACACTGACACTGTAAAGTGACATCTCGCTTAGATGGCAGGGCATATGTGGCAGCGGTCAGGCTGCTGCTGCTCTGCACATGATGGCTGTGTGGCAGACGCACCAGGCTGAACTACTGAGCGACTTAGATCAGTGGCATTCAAGACGTGCATGTTTTTGCAAAGAGACGAGCACTTTGACTTCAGATAGATTAAATGTCTAGTGTTGGCCCACGGGGCCGCCTGACATTGTTACCTGGTTAGTGTCACTCATCCTAACATTAATTTAGGATAGCTAAGGCTTTATGGTATTTTTTAGCTACCTTAGCGGTGTCATTTTGAGTGATTTTTGCCTCCTCTCAGCTGAGAGTTGCTCTATAGAGGCCACTGCTCTGAGGAGCGCCAGGAAGATCTATGAGCTATGGGCTGGCCCTCACCCGGGCCGCCCTGATAGCTGGCCTGGGCTAGTACTAGGGATAGTGAAGGCGGTCTGTTGTACATTCCTGACTCTGACCCCTCATTAGTGAGTGTAGGTTCCCTTTTGTATCCCTAGTGCTGGCCTCCTCTCATTTGAGAGTCGTTTGGCCAAGGCCCGCCCCCCTTCTGCATGGTGCAGATTGATGTAGAGGCAGAATAGATGGTTCCCTTTTCTATTGTGATTGTTCATGCTTAATGCGGCCTGCATTTTGGAAGTTGAGCTAAGGTAGGCCCTCGCTTTGCTCCTCTTAAGCCCGCTGAACTAGCGTTCAAGCATTAGGTTGAGTGTGGTGTTTTTTCTATGAAAAGCCCCTATTCCCCTGGGGCTGAGTACAGATATTATTTCTGTCATGATGGAGTCTTTGTGGTTGGCCTCCACCCTGTAATTTTCTTGGGGTTAGGCGGATAGAACTCCCTTGTAAACAAGGTGTTTACTTCGCTTATAGCTCTGTTGTTATCTGCCCTGCACCATTGTGGCTCAGGTCGAGCGGTATTTGACCTTCATTGCAGGCTGGTGATTTAGTACGCTCCTTTGTAGCTCAGCGTTGCCACGAGCTGACGCCCGTGTTCATCTTGAGTAGTAGGCCCAGGTGGGCCTCCTCCAGGGCATGTTGGCATATGCTTGTACTCCCCTTGCTTAAAGGGTAAAAAGTGCTTTTACTGAGTACACCGCTGTGGGCAAAGCCCCTATGGATTGGGGTTCTTAGCAACTAGCAATGACTTGCTTTTGGATAAGTAGGCCTCAGGAAGCCTCTTTGTTAAAACAGGACTTGTTGAAGTCCCCTATAGTGCGGGTACTTTTTAACAGCAAGACTTGCCTTTTGGTTATGGCCTTAGCAGGCCTCCCTGTGAGCAAGGCCTTAACAGGCCTCTCGGAAGGCGAGCCCCAACATTGTGGGTGCGGTATTAGCCACCTGGAACTGGCTACCAGGCGGCTGGCCTTAACAGGCCGCCCTGGAGGCTAGTCCCCAGCAGGATTGGGTTTGCTGGTAGAGGTGCATGGTTTTGCTACAGATTGCAGGCCTCTGTGAGGGTGAGTCCCCAGCAGTGTGGGTATCTGGCAACCAGCTATTGCTTGTTTTCAGTTTGTTGGCCTTAGCAGGCGGCTCTGAGAATTAGCAGGGCTCCCTGTGGGTAAGCCCCAGTGTCGCAGGCCCTAGACAGCTAGCTATCAGGCAGCAGGCCTTAGCAGGCCTCCCTGAGAGCCAGCCCATAATAAGTGGGTGCATGGCAGCTAGCAATGACTACAGTCAGTGAACATTTGCCATCAAGATGTTCAGCCTTAGTAGGCCCTTCTGAAGGCGAATTCCCCACAGTATGGTTACTTCTCTGCCAGTCAAGACTCGATACCAGGTGGTTGGCCACTGTTGGCCTCCCTGATGCGAGTCCCCAGCAGCTGGGTATCGGTCAGCAAGATCTTGTTATCAGGCGCTTGGCCTTTCCAGCCTCCCTGAGACTGCATTGTGTTGCTGGCTTGGCTAACCTTATTTACACTTCGTTTCTAGCCTTGTCAACCTAATAGGTCGAGCTGGTACTGTCCTCACTCTAAAGGTGGGTTTGAGTACTTAGCTTTTTTAAGTCTGGTCAAAGGTTGAAGGCTTCCCTTGAAGCCTCCTAGTTAGACCCTTAGGCTGTGAGCATTCCCCTCGAGAGGGTTCCTTTTTAGAGTGCACGGCCTCCTTAGCGCCTTGAAACATAGGTGCTTTGTAGATCCTAGGATCGAGCAGAGTAACTCCCCTCGCTTGCAAGGGTTGATAGCACTTTGCTGAGTCCTGCTCTCCAGGATGCCTGTCTCTAAGATCCGGTCTGAGTTGGTCTACTGCCCTTTCTGCAGTTCCTCTTTCTGGATGTCTCTTTGTGAGACTTCTGTGTTTAGAGACTCTGTTTCTGAGGAAACAGACAGGTTGTTGGCAGACTAGGCTACTAGTTCACCTAGAAGCCAGGTCAGCCTCCCTGGTGGTATTCGGGGTTGACTTTGTTCCCTTCCCCTGAGAAGTGACTGGCTGGGGTTCCTTTTGGCCCCCTAGCCACGCTCACTTAAACGGACCCCTTCTGTAGAAGTGGTTAGTTCCAAGCTTTTGTGCCTTTGTTCCAAGGCTTTGACCGCTGGGAGCGCTGTCACTGACAGTTCACTGTGACCCGTAGGGTGAGTGGGTCTGGCATTTCTTTTGAATTTGCCGTGTTCTGACAGTTGTCACTGCCATGTGTGGCATGCACTCCCCTCAGCATGGCGGCGTGGGTATATCGTTCCCCTAGTGTGTTTACGCAGCATCGTGTTCCCCTTCAAAAGGGAACATCTCAGGTTACACATATAACCATGGTTCCCTGAGAACAAGCAACCGAGACGCTGCGTCTCTTAGCCATGCCTCGGGGCCCGCCTGCTTACAGTCCTTTCAGACGTTGTTATTTGGGCGCCCCTTATATACGTGCGGGTTGCATTGTTATGATGTCATGGGCTGTCGCCGGTCAATATGATATTGCCGAGATTGGATAAGTGTTTCAGACACCGGTTCACGCAGAGGTGTTCCTTTAGCGTGTTTACGCAGCGTCTCGTTCCCTATTCTCAGAGAACCATGGTTACATGCATAACCTGAGACGATATACATACACATACTAACGACAGATGATAGACAAATGGACAGAGACAGACAGACATATAGACAGAAAGACAGAGAGACAGACAAACATATAGATAGACAGACTGACAGAGAGACAGACAGACATACAGACATATAGACAGACAGACAGATAGATAAATAGATAGATAGATAGACATATAGACAGACAGATATATAGATAGACAGATAGATAAACCCCTAATTACTTCTTATTAATAGTTAGTAAGGTAGTTGTTAAGTTTAGGTATTGGGTAGGATTGTGTGATATGGAATATGGTCATGCAGAATAAGGTATTAATATTTGCTTAATAAGTACTTATAAACAGCCAGTATCCAAGTAATATGCATGCTAATAAGCAACTAGTTAATAGTGAGAATTGAACCCTAAACTAAAAATCCACATTTTTCTTTTCTTTTCTTTTCTTTCTTTTTTTTTTTAACAGAAAGTAGTGCAAATCACAGTTTGTTTGTTTCACCTAGCAGCATTTAGGCATATCATATTTAGGCACTTCAGTGCATGCCCCCTTCTGGACTGGAGCGTAGATGGCCCGTGATTGACCATATTCGTCGTCTGACTGCATGCACCAAACCGTGACATCCGTATGGATAGGGACAAATACATGTAACGTTACACCATCGATAGATAGTTAGATAGATAGATAAACAGACAGACAGACAGATAGATAGATAAATAGATCGATAGATAGATAGATAGGTAGGTAGGTAGATTATTTGCCTGTTTGTTTCTTTAATCTGGATGGGGTAAGAGCAGCAGAGGAGCAGATGGCATCTCAAAGAAACACAGTCTCATCAGGAGGTCTAAAATCCACAGGAAAAAACGGGGGAAAAGGGAAAAACCCTGCGAGTTTTGGCAGAGGGACACGCACTGACCTTCTGTCCTGTCTGCCTGCCCGCAGAGTAGCATGAGCACCAGCCGTGGAGGAAGATAACAAGACGCGAGACTCCCCACATCTCCCTGGCCTATTACTGCACTATTATCCTCCGTTATTAAGTTTCTCAGGCCTGTTTGACTGATGGCTGAATGAAACAGGGGTCAATTTATTAGGGGAGTCTGTTCTGAGGCAGAGAAGAATCAAGGACAATGGTCAATTTATCATCTTTTATATGCCACCACTGGTGCATTCAAGAAGTTGCTGCCATTTAAATTGGGGGCAAAACAGCATGATCACAATGGCGGCCTCAATGAAGTCAATCCAATAAACCATCAAGATACATGATCAGCTCAGTGTTTAAGGTGCTGCATTTGTGCACTACACTTCGATTTGGAGAGTTACAAAAATAAATAAATGACCATGTTAACTTCACAAATCCGACATGCAATATTATTTAATTCAACATACAATAAAAATGTCTACAAAATTTTTCATCAAAATGTAAAATACCTTGCATCAACTCCGAAACAGCAATTCACTCTGAAATAAGTCATAATTTACATGTTAGTGCTGTCAATACATCAACATCATATGTTTCAGTGTGTTTCTGTCCAAGAGTATCCCTCATATCACCATTACAACATCTGGTGACTTGCCATGACAGCGGTTCCACTTCAGACTGCTGTGCCTTACTGTCTTGGACACAATGGCTCACTAATGACTTGTGGGCAAAAGATCAGGGACAGTCTCTTTCTGAGACTGAATAAGAGCAGAGAGGTTCAAATTGAGTTTTGTTAAGTATTTATACTTGATGAGCAAGCCTAGAAATTTTTTAACGAACACAAAGAATCAGAGATTGTTAAATGTCGATAGTTTTTCATAGGCTACACACAAAAGCTAAATATGATCTGTTGTTACTGTCAGTACTACAAGATGAATTTCTGAAAAAACATACCGCCTGAGTGAGTAAGTAGCATATCTGCTGGCATATTAGCAGAAACCCCTTTTCTTTCTTGACGAACAAGATGCGTAAACAGAAAGATGAATGATGGGAGCCTGAAATCATTTCTAACTAAAAAAAAACAAGAATTTGTCTGTAATGTACCTCTACACATAACACTGTTTCTCTGTCAATGGTGGACGGTTTGCTAAAATCGCCTGATGGTAACATTTCTTGAAGCTATTCTTTGCCATCTATTTTTCTAATTCACACTCAAGACATGTCAAAACATTACTACAGTTCTCACTATTGTATGTCGACTCACTGTAAACCCTAACGCTCAAAATACTTAATTGGTTTAAGTAGGACAAACTTAAATTAAACAAATTAGTTCAGTTAAATTACCTGTTATGAGTATTTAGAACTTTCTTTTTCTTTTGAATTTACAACACTATTTTCAAATATTTACGTTGAGATAACCTGATAATTTTAAGTTAAATGTATGAATTAGTGTAATCAAATATTTCAAGTTAAGAACAATAAAAATGTATGAGGACAAAATAAATATCTTACTTAAGCTTTGAGTTTCTTAACTTACAGTTTAAGCAAAATTTTGTTATTGACTTTGGTTCTTATAACACCAATGGATTTCATTCAATAACACCTTTGGAGCCAGATTTATTAAACAGGAAACATTTTCATGTGGCTGCAATTTAATAAAAGTGCCGATGGAAATGGAAAGTTCTGTTGGTGATCTACTAAGAATGCGAATGTCATGACAGGCACAAAATCGGTTAAGACATACATTTTTTGGACCGTAAATAATGGTGCAAATACCAGTATATTGACTACTCAAAGCCTTAGTAAATCACACTGGATGATTCATTTAAATACTCACTTAAATACTTTCATCTTACCGTTATTTCATTGCTATATTACGTGTTTAGTAAATCCTGATTGTAGTTGTTACGGGTAGTTGTGGCCTAATGGTTGGAGAGTCTGACTTGTAACCCGAAGGTCGTGGGTTTGAGTCTTGGTAGGTGGGGGGAGTGAATGAACAGCGCTCTCTTCCACTCTCATTACCCACAAGGCACCTAACCCCCCCAAGCGCTCCCCGGGTGCCGCAGCAAAAATGGCTGCTGCTCCGGGAGTGTGTTCATTGTGTGTGTGTGTGTGTGCACTTGGGTGGGTGGGTGAAATGCAGAGCACAAATTCCAAAGCTACACGTCGCTAATGCCAAAAGAGGGTTTGCTCTGGCTCAAGTTCTTACTGTTGTATTTAACTGCTTCCTTTCCCTGCTGTACATTTGCACATTTCTGCCCTACATTTGGAATAATTTCTATCAAACCATGTACCACAAGCCCCCTCTCTCTTTTCACACAGTCTCTCTATCTCCTCTCTCACACACAACACACCGGGCTGCGGCAACAGATGGGGAGTCATTAACAGGCCCCCCAGACGATTGTGTTTGATTGGCTTGCCCTGACCCTCAGCTCTGTGCTTCAGAAAAGGCCCCCGAGAAGAGCTCACACCTTTGACTGTCCGCCCGCTCGCCTCTTCACTGTCCCACTTTGAACACCGCTGCAGTGAGAGAAGCAACTACTAAGAAGACTCATTTAGATATGAAAGAATTCCTGATGGTTTCACCGGGATAAGAATAACCGAGATTAAAGGACAAACGACAGGGGTGGTGAGGCAATTAATCATATTATGTACAGAAATGTTACACAATGAAAGTGAATGAGGACTGGGGCAGTCAAGCTGTAAAATGACAAAAACACCATAGAAGTATCATCAAACTGGTCCATATGGCTCAAGTGATTACGTGTGAAACAGATCAATATTTAAACAAAAAGTTGCTAAAAAGCAACTGCAATGATTGCAAAAGCAATCATAGTCAATAATGTCTGGGAGTGCCCCAGTTTATATTAATATTAATATACCAAAAATAAATCAAATATATATTTTATCAATGAATATTATATTGATAAATTATTGTTATTAACAATGAAAAAATTAAAGAAGAAAAATCTAGCAAAAATAATCTGATCAAAGTAAAAAAAAATAAAATAAATAAATAAAATATATATATATATATATATATATATATATATATATATATATATATATTAATATTAATTTTATTATTAATATTACTATATGAATAATTATCCAGATATTAACTATATTAATGAATATTATTATCATATCAGATTTTTGTATCATTATAAATAATCTATATAAATACATTCTATATTATAGATATAATTCATCAATATAATAACATTCATTTATATAATTAATACTTGCTTTAAATATATATATATATAAACATAAATCATTTTAATATTCATATTAATATATCAATATAATAATGTTCATTTAATTAATATTTGGTTTTATTTTACACTTTCTGCAAATAAAATATAAAATAAGCTAAAAATAAATTGACAAAGTGTACAGTCAGTCATGATTAAATTATTTGATTCAAAACAGATTGTTTCCAAAATCCTTTTTGATAAAAGTGCAGACTAAAATGGGGGCAGACTAAAATAATAGTTGTAATGTGTTATTATAACAATAACAACAACACACACACACACACACACTAACCATCAGTGTAGTCATGTCCTATTGCAACACGAATGTGAGCAAACCAACCTGGTCTTCATTTCCTCATCATGTAGTCAGTACTGTGGGACCCCGAGGTTCGCTCCACCGGGGGCCTCCTCACTTCTGCCAAAGGGAGGTCGACTGAAGTGGGTTCAGGCCCCAGGGCTAGCCAAAGGCGACAGAGATATGGAGTCCCACTGCCCTCAGATAAACTTATCAGCAGCCTCGAAGGGATGGTTTCATGTTAAAGCACAGATGCCGTCAGCCCAGGCTGGGGAAACAAGTTTAGCGGGCCTGAAGGAAAACCAGAAGCCACTGTAAAACACCGAGCGGTAGCCTGCAGACAGGAGTCTGCTAAAAGACAGGAAACATATGTTCACCCACAGGTTGAGGTAAAAGTTGGCAACAAATCTGGTGCCGGTGCACTTTTAAGGTGCTGGATTTACCATTGATGGCTTTAATTGTAAATAATTTAAGGTAAATAAGATTTTGTGACTATAATTAATGCTTTAAGTAATTAAATTATAATTAATTCTACTTGTAAGTAGTTGAGGAAAAGGATGCGGCTGCATCTGCTTCATAGAGCCGGACACTAATTGCATTAGCCCATTGATTCATTCACATGCACAAAATCCATTATTTCATCCTGTATCCTTACATGAGACCATCTTACAGGCCCGCTGAGTACATGTATAGACTGCTACGCAGCATGTATTGAATACTGATGTCGGTCCTAGTAGCACTGCCGATGGGAGCAATTGTGCACTGCTTTTATGGTGCTACTGCAACACGCAGCATGCATTTGTATATTTATTGGAGCACAAGCGCAGAAAGGAAGAGATAGAAGAGGCCAGGTTCAGGGTAATGACATTCACGGATTTACAATTTGCTCCATTTAGATGTGAACCGATTAGAATGAGATTTTATTTGAAAAGGCAGAACAGTATCACATGTTGTAGTTGTCAATGTTTCTCGTTTTCTCTCAAGAGGATTAATTACAAATAATTCCACTGCTAATCTTTAAAAGCCTTCTCATCACTAAAAACGAAACCGTATGACCCCAAAAAGACTTCTCAAATAAAGATTTGATACAGAACATGTTGTTTGGTGTGCCAGTGGATTTAAGATAAAATTAGTTAGATGATGATCATAGTCAGAGTATAGAATGATAAAATTATCTCATGAGAAATTTTATAAAATACTTTTCCATATTTTACACTTTAGCATATTGCATTACATATACTCAGTGTTGCCAAGTCTGCAGTTTTCCTGCGGAATTGGGCTGCTTTAACTTTTGTTGCCGCAGGTTGTTTTTCATGTCCGCGGGTTGAAGCGACCCCAAAAAACATGATATTTAACCCCTGGAATGTGAATTTTACCTGGGGAACCCCGGCAAAAACATGGATTTTACTCCTGGAATGCAATTGTTCTGGTTTTGGGCTAGATTTGAGTAGCAATTGGGCCGGTTTTGCTGTGAAAGCAGTGCATTACAATATTGTGTTAATCCCTAAAAAAGTAACTAATTGTGTTACTTAGTTACTTTTATAGCAAGTAATGTGCTACATTACTTTTGCGTTACTTTTTCTCACCTGGGCTGGGCTTGCTTGTTTGCATAATATTCTGAGTTTGCATTTCACTGTTTTTTTTATTCTTTTTGAGGGATACTGAATCTTTTTTTATGCAAGTGAGATGAGTAAATTCATGCTCATATTTATTTTAGAACTATAATAACCATCATATTTACACAGCGTACACAACGGCTCTGCACTTACTTCTTGTTTCTCTCAACATGGGGACAGGAGAGCTGTCAGTCAATAAATGAGGAAACAAAGTAACTTGCGTTACTTTTTAAAAAAAGTAACTCAGATATTTTGTCAATTTAAAAGTAATGCGTTACTTTACTAGTTACTCAATCTGATTACATAACTTGCGTTCCTTGTAATCCGTTACCCCAACACTGTTTATAATGTTACAAAAGATTTCTATTTCAAATAAATGTTGTTCTTTTGAACTTTCTATTCATCAAAGAATTTGGGGAAAATATGTATCATGGTTAACGGTTTTCAACATAAGTACATTTTTACTGTATTCTTGATCACATAAATGCAGCCATCCGGGTCACGGCACCAATGTAACCCCTCCTGTTTGAACCGTCTGCTCTAAGGGGGACTTGAACCCGGGTCCGCGGGCATGGAAGTCGGGCCCTCTAACAAGGAGGCTAAAGATCACAGCTCTTACAGCTCTTATCAGCCTACGTCCGTTACACAGAGACATTCAAAACAAAAATCTTACCCCAAAGATTGGGGAAAAATCTAAGAAGGAGACGACTTCATTTGCTAATTTTTTCTCTTTTTTTTAAGATATTTAATATATATATATTTAAAAACTAACATAGAAAACACTTTAAAACTCAAAAAATTGAGAATATGACAGAAGAACTGAGCTGCATTTCCCAACGCACTGCCTTATGGCAACTAAAGCACCTGCACATATGCTAACACCAGGTAGCCTCGGGAACCATGATCCATGGCAGGTAATACCACAGTTAATGAAAGCTGAGGATGAAAACACACTGGCTGCCTGCCACCTTCACGCAGCTTTGAGTCTCAGCGTATCCATGGGAGACGACCTAACCCATCACATTGTTCTTCTCTCTCCAGCTGAGTCTATATAACCCTCATCTCTGACTCTCTTTCTTCTCATCCTTCTCTCTCTTGTTGTCGCATGGCCCATGCTGAGTGCTAGTTAGCCTCCTTCACAGTTCCCCTCCAGCATACGCTCCATTTCCCTATTCAGAATGAGATTACACCATCCTCACGGGGTTAGCATTTGATGTGCAAAATAAAGAAGAAGTTGCTTTGTGTCCTTTTTGATATTATTCAACTCCTTCCCACAATGCACCTGTCTTGACCACAGTTCACAATAATTTATTTTAACTGTGGTATCTGAAGTAAGACCATAGAAAGCAGGTAAAACCATGAATAGTTCCTCATTACCAGTACAATTATGGTTTCTCTAAAACCAAACTAGATTATTAAAATGAGAGCAATCTTGCTTTAGTGCTATAGTCACTTCCACTGATGTAGCTGTCAATGTTTTTATGGTTCATCAGCAGGTAAAAAACAGTCTGAAAGTGATGGTATCGTTCCTCTTTGTCATTATTGTCAGATATTTACAATGTTTATTAAAATTTCATAGTTATATTCATTGTCCTTGTTAACGGGCCTTACGAGTTTAAGTACAGTTTGAAAAAGAATTGTTAGCTTCGCTAACTCTAAGCTAATTTGAAGCTGCACAGCTTTACAGTACCATTTGAAAATATAAAAAAATAAAGTTAGCTAAAACTTTAGCTTCACAAGCTACTCTTGTGAAAAATTACATTTACATTATAAAAAAGAGAGAGTACTTATTACGGAAATAATATATTTTAAAAGAATATACTTAAGGGTGAACTGAATGTAATGTTTTCGGACACATATTATTTACAATTAACTGAACTTTAAAGTGCTTTTTTGACCCATTAAAGTTACACACATCTGTATGTAAATTCATAATTACTTCTATTTCATCTTTGAAATAAGATTAAAGTGTACTGCTGAATGTACTGACAAGCATTTGTGGTATTCACAAGAGTACTCTCATTTAAAGTAGTAAAACTTTAGTCAAGGTAGCAAAATGTAGCTAACTACATGAAAGCTATTTAAGCACAAGTGTGAGGATAAAACTGCAATATAGCATTTTGCTAACACACACAATAGCTAACTGTTAGAAAAAGTAGTTACTGGAAAAGCTACACAAATTTGAAGACAGATGACCTACTGTTATGCTACTGAAAAATGTTAAATTAGCATACTAGTTTGTTTTCTTTCAGTTAGTGATTCCCCAAAGCTAGTAACACACTTTTGGTTTTGCTAACTGCACTCAAAAAAACAACAACACATCTTTAGCTGAATATTTTGCTAGCTTCTGCTTTGCATGGCTGCTGAACAAAATCACTCTCTGAAGTGTCATTGTGTCATTTTATGATGTGACTGAAAAACAAAACGATTCTGTTGAATACAAAATATTCATTCCATGTTTGGCTACGAGAAAAAAAACTTGCTGTGAACATGGCACAGAACAAGATTGTACTTTAATTTTGTCATACATTATACCTCAAAAGGTTCTAGCAAAGCAACTTTCTCATGCATAATATCTAAAATGGGCCTAGAAATGCAACTTTCTCATGCATTATATCCCAAGAGGGACACTTTAAGTGTTTTTTGGAGTAGCTTTACTGTACAGATGCACTCCACCCACCGAGTACAAGACATATCTGTGTGGATAAAAATTTTCGCCTCCTCATCGAGAATCATCTATTATATCACTGCTACGTCTTATGATTTGTCTCAACATCAGTAAGAAATTATCTTGAACTGGAGCCCTTTATGTGTGTGTAATCAGGAGGAAAACAGGGTGCTTTACTCACATTGATGATTCAATCAGAGCTTCCCGTGACGGTTGGAGTTTGACAACCATAGGGATGATGTATGAATTATACAGGCATCAACTCAGAAGAACTAAAGTGGGGACTGTCCCCTGCCTGCATGAGCTGTAAATGTGCTTTCATCGCTAAAATAAGTAAAAATGCATTGCATCCGGGAACTGTTGAGGGAGCACATTCCTCACAAACTCCTGATGTGAATGTTCTGACAGTGAGCTGTTAAATGTGAACAGCAGAGTTAGCATGAACATATTATTAATAATACAGCTGTACCTATGGTTAAAAATAAACACATAAACACTCACGCATATGTTTGATCTATGGTTTACACATGTGCATTGCCACACCATTTCCAATCATGTTTGAAAAAAAAAAAAAAAAAACTTTGGGTCAGTAAGATTTTTTTTTTTTTTTAATTTAAAGTAGTTCATTCTTTTAATCAGCAAGTATGCATTAAATTGATCAAAAGTGACAGTAAAACATTTGTAATGTTACAGATTTGTAAATGCTTTCAAATAAATACTATTCTTTGAACTTTCTATTCAAGGCAAGTCATCTTCATTTATATAGCGCTTTTTACAATACAGATTGTAAGCAGCTTCACAGTGATAATAGGAAAAATAATGGACAGAGATTATTTTGGCTTTACAGCAGCTCTAGGAAAAAGTTAAAAAGCTAAAAATTGTTAATTATTAACTTAGGGTCCACTTAAATTACATCTTTTTAACTGAAAACAGAAGACTTTTAATGCGTTCTTGCTGTCCATTTACGTGTGTTTACTCAAGGTATTGTCAACTGGCCAGAATTTTGAGATCGCAATAGAAAGACAACGTGTTGAGAGCTCGCTCAAGTACTGGGGAGCTAAACCATTTAGTGCTTTGTAAGTAATTAGCAAGAAATTAAAATGTATACGATGTTTAATAGGGAGCCAATGTAGTGTTGACAGAACCGGGCTAATATGGTCATACTTCCTGGTTCTATTAATAACTCTAGCTGCTGCGTTTTGGACCAGCTGGAGATTGTTTATTAGGCGTGCAGGACAACCACCCAGTAGAGCATTGCAATAATCTAGCCTTGAGGTTGTGAATGCATGAACTAACTGTTCTGCATTTGTCATTGAGCGCATATGTCGTAATTTATATTTTTAAGATGGAAGAATGCGGTTTTACAGATAGAAACGTGGCTTTCAAATGAAAGATTGGTATTCAGCAAAGATACAAAAATCAGAACAAAATGGCTTCTTTAAGCAAAAATCAGTTTTTAGTGTGAACTTATGGACTTCTTCCAGTTTCTCAAAGAAGAATCTCTGAGAAACTTCTCATCAGATTTTGACAGTTTTCTTGGCCTTCCAGTCCTTTTCCATTCCAGAAGTTTTAAGAGAGCCGGTTCCTGCTATTGCTCAAGTGTAAGGGGAGGTCACTAAATACTAGCCACTTTAGCCTATAGAAGCATTTTTTTCCCCCCTTTTTTTCTGATTTTTAATACTGCATACAAATTTCCTGCATTTTTTGGTTATATTCTAATAAAGAGACTGAAAAATAATAATTATATATGGTCATTGTATCATTGCTAAAACAACATCTAATGGTGCCCTTCAGACTTAATTTTGCACAGTACTGTACATTTATTTTAAATTGTATTAACATTTTACAATATTACTGTTTTTACTGTATTTTAATCAAATAAATGCAGCCTTCTTTCAAAAACTTAAAAAAAAATTGAATTACACAGAACAAAAATAATAATAATAGTAATAATACAAGAAAATGGTAATTTTCCCTTTAATGTTATATTCCTTTAATGAGAAGCATTTTAACATAGTTTTATACAAAAGCTGTCAATACTACAGTTGTGAGCATAATTGCAGCTTGGGAACTTAAAAGGCCTGCATGGCAATTAGGTTTAAGTTGCGGGTAGGTCAGAGGCGGAGATAGTGAGGAAAAGGAACAGCTGTCCAGCTTCAGCTAGTCTCTCTCTCTCCGTACACTGAGCATCAACGTCTGTCTGTCTGTCTGTCTGTCAGAGAAGTGCATTTCCGATAATAGCAGTGCTGACATGCAGACAACATACCCATAAACATCTGTTGTGTTCTTCCTCTGTCACAACACACCCCACCATTAGATCTGCGCCCGTGCTTCCTGGTGGATCAAAACAGGTAAAAATATGCGCACTTAGAGTCTAATCCGAGAGCTAAAACCCGGTTGTGCGCGAATAATAACTTTTAGGGGGCAGGATAGAAAGCGCTTTTGCTGACCGCATTCAACTTCTTTTATTATATATTTAGTTGCATGTCAAGCCAATGCCAGCCTGTCGTTACAGCTTGACAGCAGCAGCATTTGGAGCGTGACAAGTCAAATTTAAATAGATGCGGGGAGGGACGTAAAAAGCAGGGCAATTTCCATGTCTGCGCAGATGTAATCGAAAGGTGTCAGCTGCATAAACAAATGTGTTACGGAGGCATTTTTTTTTTTTTTTTTTTTTGATACGATAAAGTGTGTGTTTACGGACCCACGCACACTTGTCACTCAGCGTTTTCAAATGAGACAGTGGGGCCATTGCGATTATGGAGAACATTTGGCCACACGGGACTCGTGGATGTTTGGTTTGTCTGAGCTTGTGTGCCTGAACTATACTGATTTAGCATTGAAAATAAAACAGCATTCCCTTAGGAGTACGGTTTGACAACCCAACACTGTTTCGTAAAGGAAAAACTGCCTTTATAAACTAATTTAAGGTGGTATGGATTAGGTTTAGATCAACTGTAATGGACAATGTCCATTATAAACCAGTATGCTTTATGGGTAATGCTAAAACATGCTAAATTCTACTATGCAAAAAGCTTTGAGACATGAATGGCAGTTCTTAAGTAGGGTGGCCTGACTGGATGTGCACTTTGTTAAACCATAACCTCAGGCTTGCTATATTAAGTGGTACATGGTTTTTCAGTATAGCATTCCACATCAGTGTTCTATGCTAAAGCGTAATGGTGAGCAGAACAAGCGACTGGACTGATTTTGAGTGTCTGGCAGGGAACTTCATCATGGCTATTTGTTGGTTGAGACTTGACAAGTGAAGTGTACTAGCAAACAAGCGCACTACCATGTAACAGTGCATTTAGGCTATGCATACTAATGGCTTGTAAACCACATGCCAGCAGAAGGTGTGGTGAATTGGTATGACTGTTGACTAAGGGTACGTTTACACGACAACGATATGCTTAAAATGGAGAAGTTTTTCCTTTGAGTTTTCCACATACAGATGACACCATTGTCAAAACGATCCCCATTCATAAGAATCCGTGAAAATGACTAAACATGCTGTATTCTGCTGGCAGGTCATTCAGTGGCGATGAAACACTATAGACTGAACGTGTAATGCGCATGTGTCACAGATTTACGTTTTTGTTGTTTACACGGAGACCGTTTTCAAAAACTTGCACTTTGAAACCCTTTTTCAAAAGTTTGTGTTTTCAGACCACCAAAGCGCTGTTGTCGTGTAAATGAATGACCAAAACGCATAAAAAGTTTTCTGTTTTTAGTTGAAAATGATGTTGTGTAAACAGCCCGTAAGAATTTGATTGGCCCTGACTTGCATAAATGTAAATATGTATGTCTAGGTTAGTCATGAAACTCTAGATAGCACAGGCTGACAGGTCTTTTACATGCAATCTGCAAGCAATCACATTATTACTGCATGGCACAAGCTGATTGGCGTCTGCTGATCAAGCAGCCAATGGGATTGCTTGCTCAACATTTAAGCAGTCTGGTTTATTGTTTGCTGTAAGACAGTCACTATCTGATTTACTCTGAAACCCTCCACCTCCCCCAGCTCCACCTGCCTACATCTGCTACTTAATTTATGTCTATTTATGCAGCAGCAACATATCTGGCATGTTCACAGCAACATGTCTGTATTAGTGTTGTCCAAAGTACCGACTTTGGTACCAAGTCGGTAATGAAATTTTAAAATGTGACGATACCAGCATTTCCCTCTAGCTGTTAAATGGATTCTTAAACACCTCTGATTAGCCATTGTGTTCACAATCTCAACATATATGTCTTTGATTGGCCACCGTCTATCAGCGGATATATTAGGGATCCGCTGATAGATGCCTGCTTTCAAAAGCTCCCATGTATGTCTGTGTAAGCGCTTGGTAAAGAACTTCAACAATGTCTTTTTACAAAATGTTTTTGAAGCGTTGATCATTGTAGCCAATCACAGACATATCTGTTGAGTGCGTGAACACAATGGCCAATCAGAGGTGTTTAAGTATCCATTCAACATCACTCAGAATATTAAATGAGATTTCAGACGCAGCCAGTCAGTTCCTGAATGAATCTGTTTTTTTAACGAATCGGTTGAATCTTTAATTGACACACTAGGAAGCAGGGCCGAATATACTCTTATAATGTGACATAGGCAAAATACAATTTTGGATTTTTGGATATTTTACCCTTATGTACAGCTTTGCAAATACAGACAAGTGGAATGATACAAACAGTGAAAAGTCAAAGTACAGTTGGACTGTCTTGGAACACTGCTATTTGAATTAGGCTGCTTTTTACTTTATATTTCATATTTTTTTATGCCAAAACTAGAAACATGTATTGCCACATTAAACGACAAAAAGACGACTCTGACCACTAAGCTTCTTTCAAATAAGATCTCTGCATAGGGTTGCACTGCTACCCAGCATTAATCATGTAATGCACATCAGGGGAATAATTTATTTTTGAAACAAATCCAGGACAAGCAGCATCCAGCAATGATTCCTGCATAATTGCTCCCTATGTGAGAGCAGCAAGTGCTCAGTAAAGAGAATTTACGGTTTATATAATCAGATGTGATGTTGCTCTCAGCAAACTGCAGTTGACAAATAGCTTGTGAATTTCACAATAAGCAAGCGCTGTGTCGATAGAAAACTGTACGTCAAAGATGCAAACACCGAATTGAATGCTTATCGGTTTTATAAATCAATACGAACACCTAAACATTAAAAATAAATTGTATTCTTGCAGTTTACTCAACTTAATTCAAATGAGCTAATGCAACACTTTTTTTTTTCATTGCATGCAATCAATTTAAATTTGTAAAACAGAAGTTTACTTAGGCTAATTCATTTATGCTTGGACTACATCTCCATCTGGATAGGGTACTTGCGGTTCCCAGCATGCTTTGCATGGGATTGGATAGGGAGAAAGAGTAAAGCTGAATTCAGAATAGCATGCTATCATACTACTCTTACTAATTCTGCCATATAAAGATGAGAAGTAACAATATTCAAGCTTGAATAAATCATTATTTTGATTCAGATCATTTTTATAATGAATTGATTCATCCAGTTCACAAATGATTTAATTACAAATCTGACTCTTAAATTCAACTCTCAGCAGTTCACATGATTATTTAAAAAATGACTAAATAAAACTATTTTTTTTAATATAATATAAAAAAAATGAACTTTTCACAAACAAAACACATTGATAACAATCAGATTAAGTTATTATTATTATTATTTTTTATTTTTTTTTAGTGAATCGTAATGAAATTGTTTTTGAATTATGCAAAAACAAACCAAGCAGACCATGTGATCAAATGACTGCACTGATTTTGAGTGTCTGCCAGGGAACTTTATCATGGCTATTTGTAGACTGAGGATTGACAAGTCAAGTGTACTAGTAAACAAGTGCACTACCAACAGTGCATTGAGGTGATGCATACTAATGAATTTGTCAACAAAATGGCAAAACAAAACAAAACAAACAAAACAAACTGTAAAAAGGTGGTTTAAAAATATTTATATTTATGCACACACACACACACACACACACACACACACTGGGATGGTCCAAAATTGGTAATTTCTCATAAGCAGCTACTTTCTCCAGTCCGCAATGTGAATCATTACTCAATGTATTTAATAAAAATGTGAAAAACACAATTATTTGTGTGTAACTGGTTTATTAAGATTGTAAAGAGCAGAGCATATTTTACATTTTATGAGTAATCAATGCAGAAATCTAGATATATTCAAAGGGTGTGTGTGTGTGTGTCATGCACTGACGCTGTAGGTCACATGACAATGACAACACAACAAATATAGTACGTCCGGATTACATTCATACAACATAAAACATACTTTTTTTAACGGTCGCAAAGTAAACAGATCGCGTTCGGGTAAGTACTTCCAATTTTGTGTCGTTGCGATAGAAACAGTGTTCATACAAATGTTTCCTGCTGTTTTTACAACCCTCGCAGGAATTCAGGTCTGAAGTGGGGGGTCTGTCTCCGTGATTAAACCGTCGAGCTACGAGCCAATCTGGCAGGCCGCAGCGCGAGACCGGTTTTGGGCTCGCGTTCAATAGCGTACAATGCAGCTGACAAACATTCATGGTTGCGCTGTCACTGACACGCATGACCAAATGTTACTGCGAGCGGTGCTTCTGCTCGGGAAAAGAGCCTCTCACGGTGCAGCTTGACAGAGCTTAGAGGCAATCATCCGCCATGGAGTTTAAGCACATCAGTGCATACATATTCATTACACCATCAAGCCCTGTCATGGAATACAATAGGAACCAGGAACTGAGAGATGGAGAGAGAGGAAGAGCTTGAGATGCAAACGGCCCACCAGGGACTACTTTATTTAATTTAATAGCTTTATTTAATCTATTGTTTAATTTACTTTTCCTATAATTACAGTTGATTTGATAGTATAGTATAAACATGCATAAAATTAACCAATTTTACTTCCATAGTGTGACCTAATTATACAAGTGAAACCATAGCAAATACAAAATTATAGCCAAAAGCTGTTATGGTCAGTAATCGATAAATGACACACACACACACACACACACACACACACACAATATCAAGTGAAAATTGTAATATTGGCTGATTACAGACATTATAATATATTATCGATACATATGTGATATATGCCCTGCTGGCAAAATGAGTCGCAATGAGCAAATTTTCAAAAATGAGTTATATTCACAATCTCTATTAAAAAAAAAAAAAACTTCAAAATGATGTATGATTGGTTGGAATCCGACAAAAAAAATGACTGAGCTACACCTGTTTGAAATCGATAGAGTTAGCAAAGTCAATTTTGAGAGAAATCGAGTTAACGTTTTCTGAAGGTAACCTAGCAAATATACCTTAAAATCCCTGGTAATACCACCTAATTTTGCACACACCTCGTCAAAACCAAATATCTATAGGAAAATATACATATGCAATGTTTTTTTTCTGTCTGAGGCGTCTTTGTGCGCATGCTTCAGATCTGTCAGTCAGCACGAGTAAGATTTACATCAGCATGAGTTTGAAAATCACATTTCATTGGCTCAGACTCATTCCATTAAAAATTCGCTATGAATATTCACAAAGTTGGAATGCTGCTCTTCAAAACGATACCAAACTTGGACTAATGAGGAAGTTGAGAAGCGAGCAGAGAAAAACAGCAATTTTTTTTATGGACAAAGGAAAGGTACTCCTCTCAGAAAACATACAAATAAAGAGACTTTTATATGTTTAATGGGGCTCTATGTAGGAATGACACCCAGCGCTCCAAATAGGTACTGCAGTCCAAATTCAAAATATTGTTTGCCCCGCTGCCTCGTTCAAAGACGCGGGTGGCCAGCTTGAGGACACGCAACAAGAGTGAGCGCAATTGACAATAAAAGCTGAGAAGACTTACACACTGTAAACTGATGACTTGATTTATCTGTTTTAATACGCTGTAGTTCATAGAGATTTTTTGATGGATGCAGAGGCTTTTTAGGTCAAGTAGAATCTCTGACCCAGTTTGTTTGCTGGTTTCCATGGCTGCAATACGCTGTGTTTTCCGCCAACTGGCAACCTGTGATGTCGAAATACTATTGGATAAACTGGCAGCACACGGTTTCGCACAGACCAAAACAAAGACAGACATTCCGACCCGGAACGCACATTTCAAAGTAGAATATCTGGCTGTAGCATTGTTTTTCTGAGAAACAAGTAATTGAACTTAGCATGTTTCCTAAATATCTGCAAACATTTTGGGGTATTTTTATGCTTTATTAAAGTAAAAATCTTACATATAGCCCCTTTAATTGCTATTTAAAGCATTTGGATTACTAGATGAACCTCATTGAACTCATTTTTGTGAAAACCTCAAATTTGACCAACATCGACATTTTTGACTTGTTTGTAGCTTGTGATTATCCCGTGCGCATTCCGACTCATTTGCCAGCATATTGTGCATCCCTAACATTATCCGGTAATCCAAGCGGATTATGTGATGTCAGCAGAAAAGGAAATTTATGCTAACGTCAGAAATCAAACCAAAACCTAACAGAGAAAACTGGCATTAGGATGACTGCAAAGCTTTCATTGCATCTGTCATAACAAACAAGTACTGAACACATATATGGTTTACAGCCTCACAAATCAACCATCTTTTCAAAGTTACCGTCCCTGTTGACCAATCAGAACTGACTTAAGCATGTACACACCTACCTCGAAGACACTGTCTCTTTCTTTTTCAATCAGAGACTCTTGACTTTGCATTTAAAGAGTTTCAGGTGTCTGCAGGCGAAGGTAGGAAATGCATCACACACTCCAAAGGTGTTGTGATGGGCAGGGATCACAAAGCAGTTTATTGTCTCAACCCTGCAGGATTTGCCCATTCAAATCCTTCTGAAACATTTAATGAGACACATCCTGTGATTTTTTTTTTTTTTTTTCATCTCACAAGGCCTCACTTTTCTGTTGCCATTTTTAGCGCCAGTCTCTTCCAATTACCCCGAACTCAACTGAAGACAAGAGTCAACACCCAAATAAAATGTGACAGTGTGACAACATCGAAACTAGGCTCTTTTCCCTTACTTTTTTCCTCGCTTTATCCATTGCTTCCTTTTTCCCAGGGTGTTCCATTCCCTTGCATTTTTTTATACTCGAGATGAAACTGCAAAACAGGGATTGAAACCTGTAATCAAACACAGATGTGGTGTTCTACATACAGATGAATGCCACCATGAGCGACACTTCACTGAGGTAATTCCAGCAAACAGGCAATTTGAGCGCCCGCAACAGCAACTTAACAGTGTGAGTTCACATTCATCTCTGAAGAGACACTCAGGCAAACCAAGTTTATAGGCTCTAATTATCCCTCGATAACGGCAGAGGACTGTGAAAACACGTTAACTCGATTTTAGCACTTGATGTGTGCCGCCAAACCTGACTTTTAGAGATGGGGGAATGAAAGTCCTTGTTACCATGCGACGCATTACCTTGCCTGTTTATAAGAGGAAGAAAGTCCTCTGATCATGACGCTCGCTTAGATTCCTCCACTCCTGCTGGTCTCCGTATGGCGAGGAAAGAAGGAAGAAAGGCCACGGCCTGCTGATTTGAGCACACACCCAAACCAGAAGTCTGCTTTCAGCGAGCCGTCCAACTGTGCCAAGTGTGTATCCTTGTCTATTGCTGTAAAAGCAACGTTGCTGTAATAAATAATTGACCAGCGCTTTGATACTCTTTCTCTTCAGTAAAAATGTCTTGTTTCTTTGATAAGGCAATTATCTGATGTCAATCCCAATGCCTGGGCTCTTTAGGAGTCTCTTTTATGTCCGAGAATGCTGTTCTTATGGCCTATGTAAATTACATTGTGGGGGAATTTACTAAGAATGAATTGCACTAGATGATAATGTTGTTTATTTGCATGCACAGCATTGTTTTTGCATCTTATTCACTGCAAGGATTTGTGCAAATCCAACCCAAACTCACTGGAAAAATTAACTATTTTACGAAGAGGTGTTTTTATATGATTTCATATGCTGTGAACTGTACAAAAATGTATGATTTTTAGAAAAAAGCATGGAAATGTACACATTGTTTTTGTATCTTATTCACTGCAAGGATTTGTGCAAATCTAACTCAATCTCACAGGAAAACAACTATTTTACAAGGTTGTGATTTCGTATGAATTGTATGGTGTGAATTGTACGAAAATCTTTGATTTTTAGAAAACAGTAAGTGCGAAAATTTACGCATTGTTTTTGCATCTTATTCACAAAGATTTGTGCAAATCCAACCCAGTCTTACTGGAAAAAGTAACTATTTTATGAGGTGGTGATTTCATGTGAATTTGTATGGTGTGAACTGTACGTAAATTTAACATTTTAGAAAAAAGCGAGAAAATGTACGCATTGTTTTTTAATCTTATTCACTGCAAGGATTTATGCAAATCCAACCCAGTCTCACTGAAAAAATTAACTATTTTACGAAGAGGCATTTTCGTATGATTTTGTATGCTGTGAATTGTACAAAAATGTATGATTTTTATAAAAAAGTAAGCATGTGGGTCCTGCCATAACCCCACCCCTAAACTCAACCACCACTGGGATGTAAGAAGATCGTACGAAAGCATACTAATGAGTTTGTACGAATTAATGCGAATTAGCTACCAATTCGCCGAAACAAAATAGTTATGAATTGCCATGAGATTGTGTTGGCAAATCAGTTAACGCATGTCCCAAAAAAATGTGATGAGCACAATTTACTTATGTAAAAAACACTAAAATAATGCAATAAACATTCATTAAATAACATAAGACGCAACATAAAACCAACAAATATACATAACTGAGAACAAAAACTATCAAGAAACAATTATGCAAATAAAAAATAAAAAATAAAAGGGAATTGTGGGAATGTTAGTTTACATTTCACTGTTTTTTCACTCAATTTCAAAATCGATACTTTTACTTTCAAAAACAGTATTTTACTGTAAAATAAAATGTAAGCTAGAAAGGGAACTTTTCATTAACCAACAGTCTTTTAGCATTAAAATGACATTATATGACATGTAAGCAATAAGGTACGAGAGGGTGTGCTGTATCATGAATAAATCATGGCTGAAGGGCGTTGTTAGGCATGACGCGAAGCATACAATACAAATATTTAAGCCAAAAAATATGTATCAATGCAACTTAAGAAGTAAAATCACTAAAAGCCTTCCTTCCGCCAGAAAAAAAATAGTCCCTGACCGTGAACAGCAACAGAAGTTACATTATTTGTGAATAAAACACAGCTATTGACCAATCAGAATCAAGGATGGAACTAACCTTTTTTAACATATACAGTTGCAAGAAAAAGTATGTGAACCGCTTGCAGAATCAAACATTCACTGATACTTCAGAAGGAAACACGATGCATTGAGAGTCGGTGGGTGAAAACTTTTGAACAGGATGAAGAGGTCCAAATTTTCTTATTTCGCTTGAATATCTTTTTTTTTTTTCATTTAGTACTGCCCTTCGGAAGCAACAGAAGATACTTGCATGTTTCCCGGAAGACAAATTAAATACAATTTACCTTGATCTTCAAATTCCAAATGTTTTCACCCCCCATCTATTAATGCATCATGTTTTTTTCTGGAGCATCAGTGAATGTTTGAACCTCTTTTAAAAGTTGTGTTTGAGTCCCTCAGTTGTCCTCAGTGTGAAAAGATGAAGAAGAAGATCTCAAAATCATTGAGTCACTGCTGGAAAGGGTTCAAATATGCAAAAGATGCTGGGAAACTGAAGAATTTTTGGGACCTGGAGATTTTTTCTGAAGAACAGAGCTCAGTTTAACTGCTCAGAATAAACAAGAGACTCATGAAGAACCATTACAAAACAAAAAAATAGTCGTAGATCATCCAGGTAACCACACACAGTATTAAGAATCAATGGTTCACATACTTATGAATGGGGTTATTTTAATAAATTCAGCTATATATATATATATATTTTTTTTTTTCGTCTTGTGGATTATATGTAAACATCTTTTATGTAAAATATCTTACTCAGGACAGTACTAAATAAAAAATAACACGCATTTTGTATTATCTCCCTTATTTTGTTAAAATTATTAACATTTTCACAGATTCTGCAAGTGGTTCAAATACTTTTTCTTGCAACTGTATATATTACTAATTGTGATGCCAATATATTGCATATTCCCCAAAATACAGCTTGCAAAAGTGACATTTTCTCTAAAAACTCTTATTGCAATGTTGTACTCCAGTGCATTATGTATAATGCAAGTATTTCACACAAACATACTTTCACAACAAAGCCCATCATTTCTGAAACAACTGACATAAAACTTCTGTACTGAAACGCTTCGTCTGCCGTACTGTATTTCGTTTGCGAACCTGAAAAGCTTGTTCTATAAGGTTGAGATATGAGTGGATTTAAAACAATTTTAAACCAGTGGGCAATACTGAGAAAAATTAAGCTGGGTAATAAATGTATGATTTTTTAATCCTCGTCTGCAGAGTAAATTGAATCCCAGACTGAGAGTTCCAGTGGAGGAGAAGTCGACACAAAGTGGTAATAGATTTTCTTTGAAGAATGCAGTACAGCAGGGGCAGCGGCTGCTCCCTTTAATGATTCCATATCTCGACAAAAACAACTCCTCTCCTTCTTTGAAGAAACAACCAGCAGTGGCCTGCTAAATTGTGCGGAATGTGAATAAGCCTTTTGTTAATACTGAGACTGAAAATCTTTGATAATCATTCAATTATTGGCAAAGCAGTGTCGTAAATATTTAGGTTTTAGCCTGAACTGTCACAATGGCAAAAGAGGTAATTGCAGATGCATATTCTAGTATGCACTCCTTACCAAGTATGCAATGTATTTGCTAATTCGCTTAAGAGATTTAAGGACCTAATTCAACAAACACTCTTGTGTCAGGATTTTGGCTGACCTGGAAATTTGCGTGACTTATTCATTTTCTTTTAGTGTAATATGTATACTTTTTGAGTAGTATACAGTTTAGTAAGTAAGCTAGTATTCTATTCCGGTCATAGCTTTCTTTCTTTCGTTCATTCATTGTATGTAGTGATGGTTGGGTTTTGCGTCTTTGTTGCTTTCCTGCCGTGACTCCTAAACACCTGGACTCATGTGAGAACGGCGTCGACTTTGATCCAAGCCCAAGAGATCCTGTTTCCCATCACTGAATTATGGCTTAGCACAAGCATGAAGAGCACCTATAAATCAAATGTGGAATACATTGTGACTGGCAGTAGAAATTAAGCAAAGAAGAAGAAAAAAGGACAAAAGCGCAGGGTGATAATAGGAGAAACGCGAGAGCCGCATGCTAAATGTTCACGAACGCACAGAAACTCCACTAATCACAGAACTCGTGTCACTTAGCATGGTGCTAAGTAATCACAGTCTTAATGAGAGAATGTTACCCAGAAACTATTCCTTGAGCGTTTTCAACTGCTGCTTTGCTTTATGATCCAAACAAATAGAAACAGAGCTAAATTTGTCTTCGGTATTAATAACTGTGATTTTAAAGTGGTCACATCATGCAATTTTAAGTTTTTAACATTAATATTTATATAGTTTTTAAAGCTGTATTTAAATTAATGATGTTTAATAGTTTAAGTGTTACTTTTAGTTAATAACAATGATTGAATTTGAAAAAACACAATGAGCAATTTATTGATTTACAATTGAACAATTAAAAGAAACTAAACCATTTCTGGTTTAACCAAATATCGATATTAACACATTAAAATACAATACAGTATACTGGAGTACGTTTTACAAGGAAATGCTATTTCAGTCTTCCTGATTTAAAATGTCATGTTTAATTCAATGTGTTACTTGTGGTTTCTTTGTATTTGTGTTATTTATTTACTAGCAATTTCTGAGAAAATTGTTTCTAAGTAAATCCTACACCATTTTTTTCAGTGTAGGTGGCATTTCAAACATTAATTATTAATATTAAGTATGTAATATTAATTATGTAATAAGAATGTTAATTATTGAAAACGAGGTTAAGGGTTTGACATGTTTCTGTATGAAATGTACTTAAAATATTATAAATGTATTATTAAAACATTTTAACCACATATATGAACTACAATTCTATAATACAAAATATGTTTTGAATTAGAGATGTTTCTGTATGAAATATTACAAAATATTACACATGAATGGATTATCAAATGGTTAGTTCACCCCAAAATGAATAATATGTCATTAAATACTCACCTTTATGTCGTTCAAAACCCTGTAAGACCTTCATTAATCTTTGGAACACAAATTAAGATATTTTTGATTAAATCTGAGAGTGTAGGAGAATGTCAGGGAAGAGACAAATTTATTAAATAAAGTTGTTATTTTTGTTTTGTTTTTGTGTCCAAAAAATAAATAAATAAATATTCTAGTCACTTCATAAAATTAAGGTTGAACCACTGTAGATATCTTTTCTACCTTTCTGGGCCTTGAAAGTGGTAATTAAATTGAGTCAGAGAGCTCTCGAATTTCATCAAAAATATCTTAATTTGTGTTCCGAAGATTAATGAAGGTCTTACGGGTGTGGAACAACATGAGGCTGAGTAATTAATGACAGAATTTTAATTTTGGGTGAACTAACCCTTTAAAAACTGGAATTCAATTCCATTTTAATTACATATGATCCTTATGTATATAGGATAAATTCAGGTTGATTGGGACACTTTTTCTAAGTCATCTCAATGGCAAAAAGTGTCCCAATCACCCTGAATTCACCCTATTTCTTTCTCACTGAATCTGAATAGGACGAGCATAGCATGAACTGAGCGTATGTCCTGTTTGTTTTCATGCTAATGTGTGAATCTGAAGGGAATGTGTGTCTGAGAACCAGTCCAGGCTTTTTTCACCTCGTAGGACTCCAGGGACAAGTGGTCCTCTTCTCTCTTGTCAATGTGTAGATGGTAGAAACTCCCCCAGGTCATCCAGACCTCCCCCTCACCAGCAATACTTCAATCTTCTTGGCTCTCTCTCTCTCTGCTCTCCACTAATGGAGGCTGAAGGACTGTCACTCTGGCCTGCATTATAACTTCAAGGGCTTGAACTCCGCTTTCCTCTGTTCTCCAGCAGAACTCCGGGTGGACTCCTGTGGATTCTCTGGGAGTGAGTCTGTTCACCTGTAGACAGACATGATATATACATTCCCGCCTGGTCTTTTAAGGATACTGATGGGCTGAATTGGGGAACCAGCAAGGTACAGTTTCAAAGTATTTCAGCTACACAAGTGGCTCTTTTGAAAACATAGCTACACTACAATCTAAAAAAGTAAAAAGAGTTAACTGCCTCCCTTGCAGTTCATGAGTAGAAGAGATATCTTTATGAACTTTGTGTCAGAGTGTCAGTGTTAATCGGGTAACTGTCAATCGAGTGACAGAAATCGCTCAGATTTCATCAAAAAGATCTTCATTTTTGTTCTGAACATGAACGAAAGTCTTACGGGTTTGGAACGACATGAGAGTGAGTAATTAATAATATAACGTTATTAATAATATAAACCGTCTGTCATCCTAACAACAAACAGAGCAGTGTGTAATGGAGAGAAGCATTAAGAAGTATCAAATATTGGGGGGATAATTTGGCCATTTCCAATTATTGGGGGGGACTTGTCCCCTCAATGTCTATGGTGGTTACAGCCCTAGTGCTATATACTACTGGTTGGCTAATAACATAATCACAGTAGACCGATTTCTTTTAGCAAATCACTTAATCCCAGGTTGCTTCAGGGGATTGTCAGTGTAATAACTGTATTAAGTCACTTTGGATAAAATTATCTGCTAAAAGGCTTCTTACGTCTATGTCCTGTAGAAAAGCAGTATAAGATCCTAGACAGGATACCACAGGGATTATAGTATGATTATAGTATAGTAGTAAACTCAGTAGGTGAGTTTCAAAGTAAAGCCACTTAAATGTATAAGATAGAGAGAGAATAAGACATCACACATCCAGGTCATGCAGGGCACTAAGTGAAGCATGACACCTTCGCTAGCATCAGTGATTTTGCGCTAGCTGTCGCCATCTACAACATGCATTGTTGCACAGCAGGCTGTTTGTGGCCTTGAGAGGAACTGACTTCAAACATCCACTGAAAATCACCATGATGCCAGCTGGTTAAATGTAACTGGGACAATAGTTCAGAAGAGTTAGTTCTGCACAATGTCATTCAGGATAATAACATAAACTACTAAGTAAATACATAAATAATATTCAAATATTATTACATAAATTCTAAACTAAGTTAGGTGGGTGGGTAGGTAGTTAGGTTAGGTGGGTGGTGTGTAGGTCGATAGGTATAGGTAGGTTAGTTGGGTGGGTGGGTAGGTAAGTTAGGTGGGTGGTGTGTAGTTGGTGGGTAGGTAGGTTTAGGTAGGTTAGTTGGGTGGGTAAGTAGGTTAGGTGGGTGGTGTGTAGTTGGTGGGTAGGTAGGTTTGGTGGGTGGTGTGTAGGTGGGTAGGTAGGTTGGGTGGGTATTGGTGGGTGGTGTGTAGGTAGGTGGGTAGGTAGGTAGGTAGGTTAGTTGGGTGGGTGGGTAGGATTGGTGGATGGGTGGTGTGTAGGTAGGTAGGTTTAGGTAGGTTAGTTGAGTGGGTGGATAGGTAAGTTAGGTTGGTGGTGTGTAGTTGGTGGGTAGGTAGGTTTAGGTTGGTTAGTTGGGTGGGTGGGTAGGTAAGTTAGGTGGGTGATGTGTAGTTGGTGGGTAGGTAGGTTTAGGTAGGTTAGTTGGGTGGGTAAGTAGGTTAGGTGGGTGGTGTGTAGTTGGTGGGTAGGTAGGTTTGGTGGGTGGTGTGTAGGTGGGTAGGTAGATTGGGTGGGTATTGGTGGGTGGTGTGTAGGTAGGTAGGTTAGGTGGGTGGTGTGTAGGTAGGTAGGCAGGTAGGTAGGTTTAGGTAGGTTAGTTGGGTGGGTAGGTAGGTTTGGTGGGTGGGTGGTGTGTAGGTAGGTGGGTAAGTAGGTTTAGGGTTTAGGTAGGTTAGTTGGGTGGGTGGGTAGGTAGGTAGGTTAGGTGGGTAATAGATAGATAGACAGACAGATAGACTGCCAAAACAATTAATGCAGCCACAAATTACTTTCATATAAATAAATATAAATGAATATAAATTCAGGAATTTACAATTATTTATTTGCCAAACACTTTTATCTTAAGTAACTTATATTGCACTAAAGTATGAATTTTATCAGTCCATGCTACTGCAAAGTAAACTCAATGTGAACTCATTGGTATTCTCAATTCAGTTCTGAATGTTGCACAACCCTGATGCACAATAAAACAAATGCACCTTGATGCAAAAAAAACAACAACAACAACATGGTCCTAAATCCCACAGGAGAACAGGGCAAGTGTCTTCCCAAACCCAGTGAACATCAACTGAAAAGGTCTTTTCACTTTGGGGAGTTCTTTCAGCCAAAGACCTCCATACTCTATGGTGAGCGTGCTGAATGTCACCGAAGAGAAAAGCATAGGTTTTTATATCTACAAAAGTTTCCTTGATTATAATGTTATGTGAGCATAAAATAAAGAGTTTTAAAATGCCCCGTTATACTATTTTAAACATTCCTAATTTGTTTTGGAGGTCTCCTACAATAGGTTCACATGCATCCAAGGTCAAGAAACACTAATTTTCTCATAATATACTGTACATTGCAGAATCACCTCTTTGCTCACAGTGCCTAAAACGGTTCGATAAAGGATTCGTTTTCTGTAAACCCCTCCTTTCCAAGAGCCTACTGTACTCTGATTGGACCGCCCAGTCTGTTGTGATTGGTCTACTGCTTACAGCGCGTGTCGGAAACGAAACGCCCATTACCATATCTGAATTTCAGCTCTGAATCTTCCTTAGCGCTTTAATGGGCATCCTTATGCATATGACCTAAGAAAAACAACAGCTTCCTACCAAGATTAAGCAATCTAGCAGTCCTCCAGGTTGTCTTTTACATCTTACTTTTAATGAAAAGAGAAGTGAAAGTAAAGTTTAAAACTTAAAATGTGCCATAAGTCTTAATGTGGGAAGGAAGAAGTTTGGAGAGAAAAAGCTCAAGACAGTGTACGATTTTAATGAGGTTGTCCCCTCACTTTCTCATTTCCCCCTTTAATGAATATTAAATGCCCAACCCCCATTTAAAAATATATGTGTATATGTATAACCCCAAGCTGAGAATAAAGGCCTATCACGTCTACTACGCTCAATGGGAGCCATCAAAAAGAAGGGAAGGGGCCTTAGAGAGAGAAAAAGAGAGATGTTTGCAACCCGGCATGCCACTCACGTACTGCCCTAATTTCAGTCGGGTTTGAGGAGGAGAATTGTGGGGCAGACCGCATCATACACCCTCCTTGAGATTTGAGACATCAATGCCAGTTAAATCGTACCGCCGTGCGCTGTCAAATAAATACAACCATGGCAAACTGGGTGGTACTGAGAGTCAAGAGTGTTTTAACAGGCAGTTGCTATAGGTGTAAAGCAATGACTTTCACAGGTTTATCATTCTAAAAATACTACTGAGTTTGAACAGTACTGATTTATTTGATGCAGTGTACTGCACTGTTTACATTATACCAAAGACTATAAAATAACATAAGACACGTCACATGTATTGTTTTGAATGGGAGAAAGTGCAACACGCAATATGGCGGAATAAGTCCTACCT
This sequence comes from Elopichthys bambusa, assembly GCA_037101425.1. NCBI lineage: Eukaryota > Metazoa > Chordata > Actinopteri > Cypriniformes > Xenocyprididae > Elopichthys > Elopichthys bambusa. The sequence continues at coordinate 6,725,825 of CM074455.1, forward strand.
TCGAAATAAGGTAATTGGCAAAGTCATCGCGTCACTGCAGCGACCATTAGAAGCTCCGTTTCCTATAGAAACAGTCATACGCACGCTTCCTATAGAGATGCGCACTTAGATTAGATTAGCTTAATCCAGCCTGAAAAATAGTTTTTGTCATGATTTGAGCGTTTAGAAACAAAATGTTGTTGTCAGATTTCATTGGTGATTTCAAATATAAAAATTTAATCGAATGCTTGGCAAATAGCTTTGAAGAATTTGATGTTTCCCCATTCAAAGAGATAGGGACTGCACTTGCTTGCCTGAGAGGCGTTTCAAAGATGGCCGCCGACTGAAATTACTTGTCTTAAAGGGACTTTGATTATACTGAGGGAAAAAAAAAGGAAACTTTTGATTCACAAAACAAATGACTCTTATGAGCAGGTTCTTTTTAGGAAATCAAAAACATACGGTCAAAAAATGTAGTCCAGTTCTTAAACAAATTACTATTCTTTTTTTTTTTAGTGACTCATAAATGTTACCGCACAATTGGTGTAGTTTGATTCACAAACAAATAGGCTAACTCTTATGAGCTGGTTCTTTTTAGAAATCCAAAAACACGGCACAACAACAATTGCAGTCTGATTCACAAACAAAAAGATTTTTAAAGCATGTTTACCTCAAGAATCACTATAATGATAAACCACAAAGCTTTATAGAAACAGTCCAGACCACAACTCGAATGATAATGACACAATGAAACAAATGATTCTTATGAGTTCATTCTTTTTTTTCATTGGATCAAAAACATACAGTGCAATCAATCAGTGTAGCCCAATTCACAAAAAAATGTCCCTAATGAGCCAGTTATTTTAAGATAATCAAAAACATGCAGTACAACCAATGTAGAATGATTAAAAAAAAAAAAAACATTATTATTAATAGCCAATTCTTTTTAGTGACTCAAAAACATACAGTGCAACCAGTATAGTCTGATTCATCAATAAATGACTCTTGAGAGCTGGGTCTTTTTACCAAATCAAAAACATACAGCACAACAAGTGTAGTCTGATTGATGAACAAATGACTCTTATGAACTGGTTCTTTTAAGTGAATCATAAACATACAGTGCAGCCAAATGTAGTTAAATTATCAAATAAATGACTCATCTAAGCAGATTATTTTCTATTATTTTTAGTTACTTACAAACATACAGTTCTTTTTAGAGAATAAAAACAAAAAACACTGAATCTAGTGTAGACTGATTCACAAACAAAAGACTCTTCAGGCCTGTTCACACTAAGAATGATACCTATAATAATAAATTAAAAAACTAAAGTTCACATTATAACTGTAAAGGTAACAACATACAGAAACAAATGACTGTTTAACAGTTCTTTTTAATGAATGAATCATCATTTTTAATGAATCAAAAACATCTTTCTTGATAAATCATTCATTCACAAACTCACGAGTTACCAGACTGAATCAATGCTACTGCATGACTTTAGAAGAAACGGAATATAACACAAAATTGATATGGACTAAGTTTAACTGTACTTTTAGGGTGTGCATCGACGTGTTTCACTGAAAAAAAAAAAAAAAAAAAAACACACATGAAGGTGAAAGGCAAATTGTTATTTTTCTGTGCGCTACCCTTTAAATAGTTGTTTATTCATTCAAATAGCAGATCAAACAATATACATGCTCTTTTAAGCGTGGCTGACATACTAAAGCTGCTTATACAGAGACGCTTATGGACAGTTAAACAAACATGGCTGAAAGAGACGAACACAAAAAAAATTCAGCAGTCAAATAACCTTTGAAGGGCACTTCTATCAGACTTACGTCAGGCTGGAACACATGCCACTACAAAACAGTATAATCAAAGGCAACAACTTCACTTAATAGCTAAAGATGTTCTGTGTGGGACTATCATAGCAATATCCAATCAAATCCAATTAACTTCTTGGAGCCTCCCCTCCAGAAAAGTGCATTACAGCAGGATTAAGCCGCTATCTGTACTGGACTTGATTAATGACCATGTTAATTAATGCTGAAGGGGCTCGTTGGAGCGGTTCCTCACATACAGCCGCTCAGTGATCCAGCGGCGTTGTGAGGAACAGGCAAATAGAACCATCACGAGAACAGACAGCCTGTCCCACAAACACGTGTATACTTCAACAGAGCCGTGGAAGAACTAAGGTTTGGCCTCCCAAGTACTTCTAAAATCCAACGTATGCTATCAGGGCCTGATGAGACATAATGTTTAAGGGTGGGTTGCCGAATAGTCTGTATATGAGCTTAGTGAGCCCCCTTCATGTCAAGTAGCCTATAGACCATATGTAGCCCCGCCCCTTTTCAGCACTGCGCTCGTTGTTCTTTTTCCTGTTTGTAGTTCCACAGCATAAAGGTAAGATCTTAGGGATTCATGAATGAACCGCTGGTTTTAAAATCTTCCCAGTCTACTGACATTTGCTATGACCTCCTCTTTAAACATTACAATGCTTATGATAACTTTCGTTAACTCTACAATAAGTAAATCCAATTCACCAGTTAATTATTCTTCGACAGCGATGCCATAGAAATATACAGAGCTACCTGAAAAATTAAAGTTAAAGGGATAGTTCACCCAAAAATGAAAGTTTTGTCATCATTTACTGACCCTTAAGTTGTCCAAACCTGTATACATTTATTTGTTCTGCTAAACACAAATCAAGATAATTGGACAAATGTTTGTAACCAAATAGATCTCACCACCCCATTGACTACTATAGTAGGAAAAAAATACCAGTCAATGGGGGGCGAGATCTGCTTGGTTACAAACATTGGATGGATGGATGGATGGATGGATGGATGGATGGATGGATGGATGGATGGATGGATAGATAGATAGATAGATTCAAATTCAAATATATCTAACATTATAGCAAAATCACTACCTGTGAAGCCCAATGTATATTTCAAAGCAATTACAGAGATTGAAATACAGCCTCAATGCTTTCTAGATTAGAATCAAACGTGAACATTCAAAATATTCAAATACCCAAACATGACCCTTTGTTCACAGCAGTGCCTGTCAAGATAGCCTCAAGGTAAAAACGGTTTCCACTCATCGAAAACCATGTGAATAAAATTTAACTGATTGCAATCTTGAGGCAATAGTTCATGTTGTTGTTTACTCAAGCTCTAAAGAGACTCACAAACCATCCCAAATTGTGTAATCTCCATTACGTAATAGAATATGAAAATGATCCCTCAGATTAAACGACTTTTGTCATTAATTAATATGAAAAGCTCGTCTTGGATAGGCCCAACGAAGCCTTTTGGTGCTAGAAACAGCTGTTAGCTCCACAGGTACGCTAGTGCTAATCTGTGTTAGCCACTGATGGATGTAATTATCCAACACATTCTCATTTGTCTTGTTAAGAAAATTGCAGATAGGGTTGCGAGACACACTCCGCTGGAAACCTAAGGGTTGGAAAGGTGATCTGATCATTGTAGGCTCACTGAATCAAAATTACACCTGTAAAAGATGTTACTTCAGTTACTTTTTCAGTCAGTTTCATTGCTTTTTAACATTTTTATTATAGTCTTGAGGAGTAATGAAATGTTTAGCATAAATTGAAAAAATGTATACATTTCTTTTTGACATTTTTGACAGCTACCAGCTTAAGTTTGAATTTTCCCACAGGATGGTCAATGACAAAATACATTTCACCATGATAAAAAGGAAGAACCCTCTACACCTACCTGTACAATGACAGTTCAAACAAGTCTTGAGTAAATCCAAATAAATCTCCAACCTCCGTATTAGAAATCCACACCCATCCAGCTAATACCTGGAGCAAAAATACAGATTTAGAATTCAGGGAGAAGATAAATGAGATTAAATTTCTGATAATATCAAGCTTCCTTCATATCTCTATATGAATGTCATTTATTGCTTTGAGATAAACTTTTAGATTGAGGCTCTCAGATCACACATTTCAATGCTTAAAAGAATTCAATGTTGAAAGACAGTGTTTGGGAAGTTTCTTTGAGACAGTAGTTTCCTAATCTACAAGTTGCAAATTTACATAAATGACAGTAAAACTGCACAAAAAACAATGATCTTAATTAAGGTGACAGCATTAAATTCAACATAGCTTCATTTAACACAGCTTTATTCATAAATAAAACTAATAAAACTTTCCATTTCTGTTGAAAACACAGAAGTAGCATTCGATAAAAAGTAGAGGCCTCGCTTCCCGACAGTCTGGTTCACTAAAACAAATCGTGTTTCCCAACAATCAGCTTCACTACAATGAATCATACTACCCAACCATCTGATTCACTAAAGTGAATCGTGCTTCCCAACAATTTGTTTCACTACAATGAATCAGCTTCCCAACAATCAGCTTCACTACAATGAATCGTGCTTCCCAACCATCTGATTCACTAAAGTAAATCGTACTTCCCAACAATTTGGTTCACTGATGTGAATCGTGCTTCCCAGCAATCTAGTTCACTACAATGAATCGTACTTCCCAACAATATGGTTCACTAAAATGAATCAGCTTCCCAACAATCAGCTTCACTAGAATGAATCGTGCTTCCCAACCATCTGATTCACTAAAGTGAATCGTCCTTCCCAACAATTTGGTTCACTAATGTGAATTGTGCTTCCCAACAGTCTGGTTCACTACATTGAATCGTACTTCCCAACAGTCTGGTTCACAAAAATGAATCAGCTTCCCAACAATCAGCTTCACTAGAATGAATCGTACTACCCAACTGATTCACTAAATTGAATCGTGCTTCCCAACAATTTGGTTCACTAATGTGAATCGTGCTTCCCAACAATCTGGTTCACTACAATGAATTGTACTACCCAACAATCTGGTTCACTAATGTGAATCATGCTTCCCAACAATCTGCTGTGTGTTTCCCAAAGCCAATCATCATCATAAGTTCCATCATAACCGATAGAATTCAGTGGAACTTGCGATCATAGTTGACTAACAATGCTTTTGGGAAACGCAACCCTGGTTCACTACAATGAATCGTACTTCCCAACAATCTAGTTCACTACAATGAATCGTGCTTCCAAACAATCTGGTTCACTAAAATGAATCGTGCTTCTCAACAATCTGGTTCACTAATGTGAATCGTGCTTCCCAAAAGTCCGGTTCACTAATGTGAATCGTGCTTCCCAACAGTCTGATTCATTGCTCCTGTTAGTTACTTATTTAACATAAGACAGAAAGACACTAAACTAAACTAGACAAATGCTGTGTCATCCACAGGCTGTTCTCAGACATTAAAGATTACAATATATTTAGGAGGAAAAAATTCAGATCCATCCCAGTTCATAAATAATGGAAGAACCTTAGTCTTTCAATATTTATTGATCCTTTTTGCCAAGGAAGAAAAGTCTGTCTTTTCTTAGAATCTGTCTTGCTTGTTCGGGCTCAAAATTACTTAATACCCCCTTTGGAACTTCATCGGTGTCATCAGGAATGGCATATTTCTTGAATATTGAAATGTATTTGATAAAGACTGCAAGTTCTGATTAACATCAAAAGTAAGAGCCATGCCTCATGTTTAAAATTTTCAGCCAGTCAGAAGAAAAATTGGAATGGGTAATTTACAAGCCATTACAAATTTGACTAAGATGACATTCAACACTCAACTAATACGAGGAGTCTATTATTTTCCATGTTATGTCCCGTGATAATGATTTTCATTTCTTACTTTCCAATTTTCATATTGCTTTTTCATTCTTTACACAGACAATTCCCATAACCAATTTCAGTAACACAGCCAGTTGTGAAAGGCCAGGATTATTCTATATTATTCAATATAGAATATTCAATATTCTATATTATTTCAATATATACAAACACATCACAATTTGTGGCAGATTTCCATTGCTCATAATTATATAGCTCTGAACAATCTTAAATTAACAGTTAATAGTCAGTCAGTCAATCAATCAATCAATCAATCAATCAATCAATTTAGTCAGCATGCATAGATAAGATAAAAATAAAATATATTTCAGGGTTTAATCTAAAAAACATGTAAATGTTTAAAAAATATATATTTTTTATAATATTAATCTATTGCACTATTTTTAGGTTAATACTCAAATTAAATCAAATAGAGAGTGCTGTTATAAAAAATACAATCTGAAATTTCTAATTAAGAATTATGTTAATAATATAAAGGAACTAGTCTCTTGTGGTCTCAAACTTTTCTTTTTTTTTTTTTTTTTTTGCGCATTAATAAATAAAGAAGCATGGGTTCATTTGTAACATCTAAAGGCCTCACTTGAGACCCTGTAATATCTTGAGCTTTCTACATACTCTCTTTGTACTGTGAAGTACAGCAGCTCACACACCCCCGTTCAACACCACTACTCTTTGTCTTTGAATCCCAGTTCCTTTTAATTGAAATTCCATTGATATGTAGTCTACTGTGGCCAGTTTAAACCTTGAAGTAATCCAAGTGATAATAGTTTCATTGTTACTGTGGTTGGAAATGGGCCGTAATGGGGAATTCAGAAGCCAAGCCGTTGTTATTATTGACAGCTGGGCCTCTGGGGCGAATCAATTGATATTTTTCCCCTCGCTCTGATTTCTAGGCCTGCCAGGTACCCGGCTGTTATAATTAAGGCCTTCCAGACAGATATTTGAACACAGGCGGAATATTAACGACGTTAGTGCGTCACACACAAACAAACGTGCATGGGCTTCAGAACACTTCTAATCCACAATCTGACAGACGCAGCAATTATTATTTCATTTTCATGTTACCGAGTGTGTGAACCTGGCATAAATATTACACGACAGATTCAATGCAATTCTCTGTACCATAACATTAATAGCACTCAATTTGTGTCGAGTATTTGGAGGTGATAAGGGGAAATTGAGACAAAAGGGTAAACATGGGGTGAGAGGAATTCTGGGATTGGATATGAATACTGAGCAGCTACTTTATGGAGTTGCTAAATATGGCTTTCATGATGGTTCTGTAGGCTTCATTAAAGCCTGTGATTAGGGACAGTGTGTTCATTTACTTAAAGGAATAGTTCACCCAAAAATGAAAATTCTTTCATTAATTACTCACCCTCATGTCATTCCAAACCCATAAGTCTTTTGTTCATCTTCGGAACACAAATCAAGATAGTTTGGTAAAATCGGAGAGCTTTTTGTCCCTCCATAGACAGCTACGCAACTGACACTGACGTTTCAGAAAGTTCATAAAGAGATCGTAAAACTAATCCATATGTATTGAGCAGTTTAGTCCAAATATTTTGAAGACACTCAATCGCTTTATATGATGAACATTTAATTTAGGCTTTGATTCGCATATAAACACTGATCAGGGAACATAAACCAAAATTTAATGTATTATTTAATTAAAATCCTGATCTTTGTTGATCTTCTATGCACGGTGTACGTTCACGACACTCTATTAGTGCTGCAGTTCACTCTGAATCGCCCAGAAAAAGCACACAAGATGAGAGAAACCAAGAATAATAAAAACGTGACATGTAATACAACTCCTAGAAATCCCAAAAAGTATCCATGTGCTTTATTTACCAAGTTAAATATCTCCGGAACGGAACTCTGTTTGTTTGATGACAGTCAGACTGACAGTTGAGAGATGTGAATGCGATAACTTCTTGTTGTGATGAACACAACAAATATATTCACCATAGAGAAGAAAGTACAGTACATTGATTGTATTTCATGTTGGGTTTTTATTAATCTTCTCACAACTTGTGTGCTTTTTCTTGGCGAGTCAGAGTGCTAAAAGTGTGACATGAACAAGCGCCGTGCACAGAAGATCAATGGCCAATGTTAATCCCTTTAATGCTGATTTTTTTTTTTTTTTTCTGCATGCAATGAAAGTGAATAGTGATCAAAGGCTGCCAAGTTCCAAAAATGACAAAAAAGCAAATGTGACCAATATGAGCACGTTTTAAGTATTTCTGAAAGTATGCGATAGTTTTGTGTAAGAAAATTAACAAAATAACATAATAATAATCTTCTCAGCCATCAAATCTCATTCACCAAGATGCATGACGGCATTTTGTCATCAACAATATTAAATTGCATTAGTTCTTGTGTCTTGTAGCCAATTATGACATTTCAAAAATAACGAAGTACATATTTATGATATGATACATATCATAAATATGATACGGCTTCAGAACAAAAAATATAGTGCACAATTCAAAAGAACTACCTTTTTTAGAGCCCCTGGTCACCATTTACTTTCATTATGTGAAAAAGAGCAGCATGAACATCTTATCTAATGTACAGGTGCATCTCAATAAATTAGAATGTCATGGAAAAGTTCATTTATTTCAGTAATTCATCTCAAATTGTGGAACTTGTGTATTAAATAAATTCAATGCACACAGACTGAAGTACTTTAAGTCTTTGGTTCTTTTAATTGTGATGATTTTGGCTCACATTTAACAAAAACCCACCAATTCACTATTTCAATAAACTAGAATACTTCATAAGATCAATAAAAAAAAAAGGGATATTTTAAACAGAAATGTCAGGCTTCTGAAAAGTATGTTCATTTCTATGCACTCAATACTTGGTTGGGCCTCCTTTTGCATGAATTACTGCATCAATGTGGCGTGGCATGGAGGTGATCAGCCTGTGGCACTGCTCAGGTGTAATGGAAGCCCAGGTTGCTTTGATAGCGGCCTTCAGGTCATCTGCATTGTTGGGTCTGGTGTCTCTCATCTTCCTCTTGACAATACCCCATAGATTCTCTTTAGGGGTTCAGGTCAGGGGAGTTTGCTGGCCAATCAAGCACAGTAACACCATGCCCGTCATTGAAGCAGCTTTTGGTACCTTTGGCAGTGTGGGCAGGTGCCAAATCCTGCTGGAAAATGAAATCAGCATCTCCATAAAGCTTGTCAGCAGAAGGAAGCATGAAGTGCTCTAAAATTTCCTGGTAGATGGCTGCATTGACTGTGGACTTCAGAAAACAGTGGACCAACACCAGCAGGTGACATGGCAGCCCAAATCATCACTGACTGTGGAAACTTCACACTGCAAAATTTACTTTCATCTGAAAAGAGGACTTTGGACCACTGAGCAACAGTCCAGTTCTTTTTCTCCTTAGCCCAGGTAAGATGCTTCTGACGTTGTCTTTGGTTCAGAAGTGGCTTGGTACGTGGAATGTGACAGTTGTAGCCCATTTCCTGAAGACGTCTGTGTGTGGTGGCTCTTGATGCACTGACTCCAGCTTCAGTCCACTTCTTTTGAAGCTCTCCTAAGTTCTTAAATCGGCTTCGCCTGACAATCTTCTCAAGTCTGCGGTCATTCCTTTCACTTGTACACCTTTTCCTACCACACTTTTTCCTTCCAGTCAACTTCCCATTAATATGCTTTGGCACAGCACTCTGCGAACAGCCAGCTTTTTCAGCAATGACCCTCTGTGGCTTACCCTCATTATAGAGGGTCGTGATGATTGTCTTCTGGACAACTGTCAAGTCAGCAGACTTCCCCATGACTGCTGTTGGGATTACTGACCTAAACCCAGTATTTATACCCTGAGAATGGTAATTTAATAGAACTTGAAATAAATATTCTAATAATTTGAGATACTGATTTTTTTATTAGGATGTAATCATCAAAATGAAAACAAAAAAGTCTGGATTTTTTTTTACTTTATGTCTAATAAATCTAGAATATATTACAAGTTTTACTTTTTGAATTAAATTACAGAAAAAAAAAATACTTTTCATGATATTCTAATTTATTGAGATGCACCTGTATGCTTTTATGAAAGAAATATTTTAAAAAAGCTAATAAAAATGTGCATAAAAAATTACTAAGACTAAAAATAAAAAAATAAAAGCCAACTCAAAATATTAATAAACACTATTAAATTATGCTGAACCTTCATTTAAGATGATTAATATGAACATTCCTATGCTTTACATGTTGACATCATAAATTATAAATATATATATATATATATCATAAATCATAAATATACATTAGTCTCTCCATTAGCATGCTGCATACGTTTACTGTCTTCAAAAACAAAATTTAGATTTCAGATATTCAAACCTTCTCCTTAGTGATGGACATGACATCATTTAAATGCACTTTGGTTGCCATGGGAGACCTTCTCATGCAAAATTATGGAACATGAATCAAAGAACGAGAGATAGTGTGAAATTCCTTTACTTCAAAGGCTAGTCTAGTCTTTCTTGTTCTTTAATGTTGGCATCTCTTTTCCTTCTCAGCCTATAACTCTGCAGTGTCAGAGCCTTTGGCTTCAAAGTGAGGTGATCTGTCGTCTGGCACAGTTCCTCTGTGACAGACATGGCAAGTGTCTTGGGCTCAGGGGTCCTTCCTATAAGAGGGGCGCCCATGTTTTGGAGCTACAAGGTAAAAGAGCGAATTCAGTCCGTTAGTATATCCAGTGACCTCTGGGGACTCCATCTGACCTGTGGCTCCTGCCAGACAACAACCAGAATAATGGAGCTTACACTAGTTCACTTAAAACAGCCTGGAGAAACATTTTAATGCTCAGAGGTTGCTCAGTCGTGGCTCAGAAGAGTTGCTAAATCATTTAAATGGTCAACCCTGTCTCAAAAGTTTTCAATCATGACAACTCTCGGAAGATTTTTTAGCATGGTAATGGATATGACAATGTTAATGTATTTGGTCTTGGCGGAATAGATCTGCTATGCTGCTGTTGAATTACTGCTGCTGATGATTATTGCTACTGCCAATATATATGCTGATTTGCTGCTGTGAGTAAGACTGCACCAATAGCATATATCAATAACCCATAGCAGATCTATACAGGTGGAGCTGGGGAAGGTGGAGGGTTTTATAGGAACTCTGAAGCGTGCTGTAAACTGCTATAGTGAATGTAACCAGCCATTTAAATGTGTGAGCAGCAAGCTCATTGGCTGCAGAAGTGACATGAACCAATCAGCTTGTTCCAAGTAGTCAATGCTGTAATTATCATTAGCTTGCGTTAAGGTCCCATCAGCCTGCGCCATCTAGAGTTTCAGGACTGAACTATGTATTAATTCTATCTAAAATTACATAGAGAAATAAAAACAAAGGACATCATGCAGTAAATGACCTATGAATATTAATGTAAATTGTACCGTTCAGATCATTTGCTTTTAAAGGTATAGGATGAGAAATGTTTGAGGAAATATTTCACTTCCTGGAGCTAAAAAAAAGTTGCTCTTTCACAGCTCAGGAGATTTTAAGTTAACTATCATTTAGGGGCTGTTTACAGGACACCGTTTTCAACCTAAAATGTAAAACTAAAAACTTATTATGTGTATTAGCCATTCGTTTACATGACAATGGTATTTTAAACTATTGAAAACGGGTTTCATAGTGCAAGTTTTTGAAAATGATACCGTTATCATCTCTGTGTAAACTACAAAAACGTATATGTATTACATGTTCAGTCTATAGTGTTTCTTTACAAAGTGACATTCCCAAATACTGGCCTGGCATGAATACAGCGTTTTTAACCGGGGATCATTTTGACAATGCTGTCGTCTGTACATGAAAAACACAAAGGAAAAAAATCAATTTTTAGTACATTGTTGTCATATAAACATACCCTAAGTCTCAATGCTGTCTAGGAGACACAATTGAGCTACTAAAGTAATCTATTTTTTGTTTTTTTTCCACACTTTCCCATTTGTTTGATCACTGGTTTCAGTATCTGGCAAATTTAAGCACAGTCTGAGACACTGATATATTCTGAAACTTTAGTAGGCTACAGTATCTCAAGCAGAAGTCTCCATTTTGTCTCCATTAAATCTTAACGTTGTCTATCGGAAATAATTGAGATATTAAAAACATCTCATTGGTCATATTTCTCGTGGATAGCGTTCACAGACTTTGGTATCATAAGAAACATTCTCCATTTCCTCAGAAAGGTCTAAGATGTTTCACCTAAATAATATAATGTTGACATACAACATACTTTATTTGAGTTCATATTGAGACCTCTGACTTCTGATTGCATACTTTTGTGTTAAAGAAATCTCAAAAAATCCAAGAGACATATTTTTCAATGTCTCAATTAGCCTCAGTGCTGTCTAGGGCCATGTTCACACAGCAAAAGAATACGGTTGTCTGTCCTGTATTTGAGTCCTTAATATGGTTACATTCACACACAGTACGATTGTTTACCGGAGTGAAAACCGCATTCTATAACTCACACCCGTAAATTGCTAGGACTCACAACCGCATTATCAGAAAAACTGCGCTGCGTGATATGTCTGTCACGTCATACAGTGCGAGAGAGCCGCTATGCTAAGGGGTTTCGTGTGTGGTTTCACTTTCGGTAACTTACAGCGAGGAAGATATGAGTTGTGGGTCATCTGAATGTTTTAGATTCAGTCACTATTCCTCACCGGAGCCGCTCCCATCAGTTTTGTGTTCTATGCGTGATTCAAATGAAGTGTCATGCGCGTGAACGTGAGACTCGAGTGCAACGGTTAAATGTCTCCGGCGAGTGCATGTTTACATTAAAACTGCTGACGGTTAATGAAGATTTGATGGATGAACTCACAGCTCAATTGGACTCTGTCGTGTCAAAAGTGATAAGACTTTTCAGTTTTATGGACGTCGCCATCTTTGATATTACTTTAGTCACTGTCACTATGGTTACTAGTAAGAGAATATGGACTTGACTCTCGTTGCACGTTCATACAGACAATATTCGAGACGCTACTGTAAGTTGCTGTGTTAATGGGACATTTCGAGGCTCACACCTGTAGGTACAGTAAATGCGGTTGTCAATCCCTAAAACTGACAGTGTGAACGTAGCCTAAATGACACAACTGAGATACTAAAGTGATCTAATTTGTGATTTTTCACTGGCTTCAGTATCTTGGCTAGTTTAAGCACAGTTTGAGACATTGTTAAGATATATTCTGAAACTTTAGTACAGTATTCTCAAGCAAAAGTGTCCATTTTATCTCCATTAAATCTTAATGTAGTCTATGGGACATAATTAAGATATTAAAAACATGCAATTGGTCATTTTTCTTCCTCATGGGTAGCGATCACAGACTTTGGCATTATTGGTATCAACATTGGCCATTTCCTCAGAGCTGCCTAGAAGAGAAACAACAGAAATATTAAATAGATCTTTTGACTTTTCCCCATATGGGTTTGTATACATTACTGCTTCAGTTATATGCAAAAGAGTGAGTCAGAAAGAGAAATAAATAGAAAAAAAGAAAGCTCTCGGAATGACAGGAAGGTATATGAGCTATATTGCATCACATCCATGAAAAATAGTGTCTTAGATTATTCCGCGTGCTTTTATTTCTAGGGCTCGATTGTGCATCGACGCAAGCGTATTTGAATAATGCATTGAGGTTCAGTCCCCACTTCAATAGATTTGTGCAATCCACTTTTACCAAATTAATGTCGGCTCTGCAAAATATGGCTGTTTTTATTCCCTGCCTGCATAAAGTACTAGGAAGTAACAGATTTGCATGATAATCAAGATGGCAGAGACAAACTTGAATACATGAACGTATGTGACTCCAATTGAGCATCTGCCTCTAACATGGATTCAAGCATGCAGAGAATAGACCGTGAATAATAGTCTGAGAGAGAAAGAGAGAGAGAACGAGGGAGGGAAATGGAGATAAATAATGGTATCGCTTGTTTCACCATCACAATAGCAGCAATGATTAATATCGCAGGAACTAAACGCCTCGCTAACCGACAGGACAGTACGACTGGCGTCATTTAAACTGGCCGCGCCACCTCCAGCCTGTTCTTTAGTTGGCATCTGACACCTGGCAGCTCTTAAACCCACTGATCTGAGGCCAGCTGGATAGACTCAACAGCCTGTCCGGCCCACTCACGCTCAGATCCTAATACAGACTGACCCAAATGAGATTCACACCGCCTGCCACGCTCATGCTAAAAAATGGAGGATTGTCCAGCATGCTGAAAGTAAAGCTTTTAGTAACCTTTAATCAATCATAAAATGTCTTTTGGTTCATAATGTAATATAATGTACATCGGTGACTTTTTGATGTTTTTGGAAGAATATTTTGACCACTTGTGTAATGTAATTAATATAATATAATAAATTAATATGATAATAATATGATGAATTTCTTTAAACAAAAAGTATAAAACAGTAATATTGTATCATTACAATTTAAAATAACTGTTTTCTATATTCATTTATTTTAAGCCATTACTCCAGTCTTCAGTGTCACATGATCATTCAGAAATCGTTCTGATAAGATGATTTTGTGCTCAACAAACAGTTCATCATCAATGTTGAAAACAGCTGTGCTACTCAATATTTTTGGGGATATAGTGATGCAGTTTTTTCAGGAATCTTTGATGAACAAATTTCAAAATTTTAAATAGAAAACTTTTGTAACATTGTAAAAGTCACTATTTAATGCATACTTGATGAATATTACTAAAAAAAACCCTCTTATTGACCACAAACTATATATGTATGTATGTACATAGGCTATGTATGTATGCATGTATATATATAGAGAGAGAGAGAGTTGTCAGGACAGAAATTATTTTGAGAAATGCGTTGGTGTTTTTTTTTTTTTTTTTCCTCCATACAGTGGATGTCAATATGCTCTAATGGTGTTGTTTGTCCAATATTCTTCAAAATCTCTTGTTTCTGTTCTACGGAAGAAAGAAATGCATATGGGTTTGGAACAGCATGATGGTGAGTAAATGATGATAAAATTTAAGTTTTTGGGTAAATGTAACAGATTCATCCATGCCTCGTGATCTTTAATCAAAAAACTTCCCCTCCCTCTTGCAGCGACATCTCTTCTCTTCGCTGATGACATGTTTACTGACACAAGGGCGGGACAACCCATCACTCACATGAGATCAACCAATAGCAAACCACAACCATCCAATCAATTCCTAATAGACAAAATCAAGTCCCACCCTACATTTTTTTCTTGTTTGAGAAGCCGTTTCACTTGGATATACGTCACAATAGGGTAAAAAGGACTATCACAACTTCATGCCGACTTTAAAGATGAATTGTGTAATTTCTGTGAAAAACATGGTGTCGGTCAACTGGTGTTTTTTTTTTTGTGTTTTTTTTTTTTCATTTATGCTAAGTGATGACTCCGACAAGCAAACAAGTTTATTACTATTAATAAAATTTCAGAAGTACTTCCTGGAGCCCTTTGTAAGTAAGTAAAAGGTCATATGAGAAATGGCGCACATTTTCTGAGGATAAGTAATTTGAAGTGACTGAGGCCAAATAACCTTCTCGATGATCATTCACTAGAAACCAATTCATAGGATATCCAAGTGCTTCGGTTTCTTTGGTGACACAATGTACCGTGATGAGAAATGACTCAGCACCTTCTAATGCCGGTATTACACACACACACAAAAAGACACAAAATAAGTATGTTGTGTGTATATTTCAGCGGTTACAGGAACAGAATAGGCTGCATGCTGTAATTTTGTATATATGTATATATATATATACATGCATATATATGTGAACCTGGACCACAAAACCAGTCATATGGGTCAATGTTTTTGAGATTTTAAGCTGAATAAATAGGCTTTCCATTGATATATGTTAGGATAGGACAATATTCGGTTGAGGGTTCAAAAAAATCTAAATACTGAGAAAATCGCCTTTAAAGTTGTCCAAATGAAGTCCTTAGCAATGCATATCCACTCACAAAAATACATTTTTTATATATTTATGGTAGGAAATTTACAAAATATCTTCATGGAACATGATCTTTATTTAATATCCTAATGATTTTTGGCATAAAAAAAAAAAATCTATAATTTTGACCTATACAATGTATTGTTGGCTATTGCTACAAATATACCTGTGCGGCTTAAGACTGGTTTTGTGGTCCAGGGTTATATATATATGTACACACACACACACACACAATAGTAAACATCAAATGAAAAATAAAAAACATAAAACATTTGATGAAAGGTTTTGATCCACTTAAAATGTTGACTACTGTATATATAAATATATATATATATATATATAGTAGTCAACATTTTCATCAAATGTTTCATCAACCTTTCATCAAATGTTTGATGTTTTTTATTTTTCATTTGATGTTTACTATTGTGTGTGTGTGTGTGTACATATATATATATATATATATATATATATATATACATACATACATACACAGACACACATCTACATGTATAATTATATTATATACTTACAATAAATTATATTAAAAACTATATATTCCATATCTTAATATTCTAAAAAACTATTTAGATATTATAATATCTAAATATATTATCAATTATGATAAGGACATTTATTCTTTACTGTTTACAGGTTGTCTTTTTTGGTAAAAATCACCATTGTTACATTCATTTGTCATGCAACAGATTAATTTTCAATTCTCATCATCATCTCAAACACTAATTACTAATTAGCAAATAAATGAACTCATTGCCTTGGAAACAGATGGGAAAGCTGGGAAAATAATCAAGATGGAGAGAATTTAACACCAAACAAACACACGCAACGACACCAAGGTAAACATACGAACGCTCTCCTGGCTCCAGGACAGAGTGCATTTACCTAAAACCCTTTCAAATGAGAGCAGCTCTGATATTCCAAACACACACAACGGATTCACTGGCACTGCTGAGCACCTTAAAACAGCAGCGGATGAAAATAGGACTGACACTCAGCGAAGTAAATTGCAGTGGATCAATTGAAAATGTCACCTTCACGGACAGATTGATTAAACGCAAAGTGCTGAACGCTCCTTATCCCCCAGAACCGCGGCCATAAGTCTGGGATGCAAAGCAGTCTGGGAATGGAACGATGGCTGATGAGGTGTAACTTGAAAATTACAGCACGCATCCTATTCTGTTCCTGTAACCGCAGAAATACACGCACAGACATACTTATCTGTGTCTTTTTTGTGTGTTTAATAATGCCGTTAGAAGGTGCTGAGATGAATTTGCGCATTCTCCGTCATTTCTCATCACAGTTCACCAAAGAAACTTGAATATCCTATGAACTGGTTTCTAGTGAATCATCATCGAGAAGGTTATTTAGACTCAGTCACTTCAAATGACTTATCCTTTGAAAATGAGCGCCGTTTCTCATATGACCTTTTACATACTTAGAAAGGGATCCAGGAAGTCCTTCTGAAGTGTCATTATTATAAACTTGTTTGCTTAGTAGTCACTTAGCAGCTAACACAAATGCTAAAAAAAGCAAACATGCATTGCTCAGTTGCTTTGTCAACAAAAGATATCTACACTTCGAAAACAACCAATCGAACATCAGTTGACAAAACCATGTTTTTCACAGAAATTACACAATTTAAGTTGTGATAGTCCTTTCTACCCTATTGTGACGTATATCCAAGTGAAACGGCTTCTTAAACAAGAAAAAATGTAGGGTGGGACTTGATTTTGTCCGTTTGGAATTGATTGGATGGTTGTGGTTTGCTATTGGTTGATCTCATGTGAGTGATGGGTTGTCCCGCCCTCGTGCCAGTACACATTTTTTTTTTTTTTGAAAATGCAGTCACAGAAAAGATTTTAAAGCTCTCACACAGTAGAAATGAACGCGACAACAGCTAAAGCTTATAAGTCTGCATGTTCTGCGTGTCTCTGTGTGAATGAATGCTGTTGTTTCGTCTACTACACACACGACACGCTGCTGTGGGTGAGTAAGACATGCTGCGGCTGAACAATGTAGCATACGTGAGTAACCAGTAGCAGATCTATACAGGTGGAGCTGGGGAAGGTGGAGGGTTTCTGAAAGCATACTGCAACTGCTACAGCAAATGCTGACCAAGTATTTGAAGGTTGAGCAGTGAGCTCATTGGCTGCTGATACAGCAGGAACCAATCAGCTGTGCCCTATAGCGAATGATGTGATTGCAAGCAGATTGAGTTAAGGACCTATCAGCCTGTGCCATCTAGAGTTTCATGACAGAACTTTGTATTTTTCACAGAAGAAAGTAAGTCATTTAGTTCTGAAACAACATGAAGGTGACCAAATATTGACAGGATTTTCAGGAAAGTCAATAATTCACAGTAAATAGATTTCTTTCTTGGCCTTTCTGACACTTTTATTTATAGAACAGGTGATATGAAATGATTTGAAGAACCGTGGGAGAGAATTTTTGCAGTGTTTGCCTGGATGTTGAAATCCCTAACACCGGGGGCGACTCGAACCCTCACGCACTGACATGATTCCTTAGGTCATCGGCATATGTTTTGCCTGAATACTGCACTTTCCAAGCAGGTAGTACTCTCTCTCTCTCTCCCGCTCCCTTCCCCTTTCTCAGTCTCCAGCAGTCTTGAAGTCCTTGCTATCTTTCTCTGAAGGACAGGGCCATTTATAACGGCCACCGGATTTTGGCTGCTGTATTTGTCGGCCTCCGAACAGCTGCCAAGACCTGAACTGATACACTCCCGGCTCGCCCTGCCTTCGCAGTGGGTGCTGCAGTTTATGAGTCCCTGTAATGATTAGCGCATTATTAAAAATGATCATCGAGTTCACAGATCAGCTGGAAAAGGCTCATAAAAAACTATTTTTAAAAGCTGGGATCCTATTTTGAGATTTGAAAGATGTCGGCACGCTACGCATCATTAATCTACGAGTGAGCGATGGAAAAGGAGCAGCGGAAAACATTTGAAGGTTCCAAGGTCTTTCATTTCAGAAGTACAAGCGCATTCTGTCTTAGGACTTAAACTGTTCACAGTTGCACCTTACACTCGTGTCACTTTCATTTGCATCTCGCATAAGACAGAAATAAGATCCCTGATGATTTTTTTGAAGGAGATACAGAATCTGTAGAGTTTACAGATAGTAATGAGCCTCAGAAACCACCAAAAAATTGATACCAAGAACCTAAACGCTGAGGAAGGCGCTATCATAAATCAAGTCCTGAGCGGGGTACATTGGAGGTAAACAAGACCATTCAGAACTACACAATGCAACATGTTTAGTGAGTAAAGAGTCATTTATCTGTGAGATAAGAGCCTCAACCAGACCTCGCTGTGTATGAGAAGATTAATCTTCTTTACTCTGCATGGTTTACCTTGTTGCAACAAATTAAACAGATACTAACAGGTAGGTCCACTTGCAACCTGTGCTATATAAAAGAACTGGAGCTAAGAGATACGGAGAGAAGAGAGAGAGACACACATTAGGACTGGGTGGTATGATGTTAAAAATATATCAACCGATAGAAGGATTTTTAGATCCATTTCCACTGCGGTTGATATATTTGCACAGTCAGGACTGCTTTATGGAAGAAACATTTGGAGTTATGTGAAAAAACAAAGCGGAATGTGTCCAGATCAGATAACGAGGGAGAACTTGTTGTCAAGGGATGCACAAAACAAAGCAGAGTTTAGCTGTTAGTGCCTAGATGGAATTCAATAGAGCGCACCAGTGCAACTTTTTCAGTGGCCTTGGTTACGAAAGTATTTTTCCCAAAAGGTTTTTGTTAAAAAAGTAACAAGTAATCAACCAGCCACAAGGTAAATTATAACATTGGAAACTTAGATTTGATGCAAAACAAGTTTTTGAAAATTGGACAAAAAGATAAAAGGTATAAGACTGTGTACTTAATGTCTTTAATGAGGGAAATAACTACAATCCCATGAGGCATTGCAAATCAAATTAAAAATGATGGAGAAAATATAATTTAAAAAATAAGGCAACCTTTTACACTTTACTTAAGTTAACTCAACTAATTTACTCCAATTAAAGTCAACTTAAATACTTTTACCTAATGAGTAACAGGAAAGACTTTCGAACTTAAAAATTCTTGTCAAGGCAACTAAAGAAGGTTTAGCATTTAGCAATGCAAACGGCTACAGTTCTTGTTTTTCCATGTTTGATTTTCAAAGCTAACTACATGATATGAACTCTTAAAAATAGAGGCAAACATTTGACCCATTTTAGCAAATATATTGCATACAAAAGTTGCAATGAAATGCAAATATACCTCAACACACAAATCTCAAACATTGTGATCAACAATTGTAATTCAGTAAAAATATGAACATAAATTAAACCAGTAAATGCAAAACAATGATCATTTTTTAAGAATAGTGACCACATAATTGTTTCAAGCTTGCAATGCATGCTGGGAACTGGCAAAACATTGTTCAATATAACTCAATTTGGAAAGTCAGGACAAGTTTTGGACAAATACTTGATAATCTAAGGTCAACAAAACACCTTTTGTTAACAGGTTTAGAGTATTCTTGTTTAGTTCAATCAAGATAATAAACTGACTCGTCCTACTAAATCTTTGTTTAAGTTATTTTTACTTTTGTTAGAACATTTAATAAATGATGTATCAGCAAAATGTTCTTCTAACAAATGTAAAGTAGCTTCAGCAAAAATTATTAGTAAGATGAGTCCTTGTTTTTAAAGGTTTATAAGGTAAAAATGAAGATTTTTACTTCTATTTTTACTATCCGCCAGTGCACTAAAATACACTTAAAGGGATAGTTCACCCAAAAATGAAAATGATCCCATGATTTACTCACCCTCAAGCCATTCTAGGTGTATATGACTATCTTCTTTCAGGCGAACACAATCGAAGATATATTTAAAAATATCCTTAGTCCTCCAAGGGGGCTAATAAAAGGCCTTCTGAAGCGAATTGATGGGTTTGTGTAAGACAAATATCCTTATTTAAAACTTTATAAAGTAAAATGAGCTTCCAGCACGACAGCTATACGCTTTCGACTTCAAAATGTGGCCAGCCATTCACAACCATTATAAACCTTGGAGGACAAAGGATATTTTTAAATATATCTCCGATTGTGTTCGTCTGAAAGAAGATAGTCATATACAACTAGGATGGCTTGAGGGTGAGTAAATCATGGGATAATTCTAATTTTTGGGTGAACTCTTCCTTTAAAATGCATCATCTAAAAACTGTGCGGTTTTACTTCTATAAAGTATGTTTATCTTGTTTCAATCAGTTCTAGATATTTTATTTGGTAAGCCACCATGTAATAAGATGGATACAGTCAGTCAGTTCATTATACCACAAAATAAACCCTGTTTAAGATGATTCAAGTTTCTGCGATAATGACAATGAATGATGACTAATGACTAAAATGACCTGTATGATATAATGATATAATAATTTGGTCATACAGCCCAACCCTTGTGCACGCATTTTAAAAAGGAAGTCGAGGGAGAAGGCAAGCAGGAAGAAAGAGTAATGTCAAAGCGACAAAAGGATAATAAATATAAAGAACAAGAGTTCACCAGGGGACAGAGGAAGAGGACACACAGGGAGGAGAACAGAAGCTTTGTGAGAGAGAATTAATATCAGCGTGTCTTGCGCAGAATATTTTTAGAGGCAGAGCAAAAGCGAGCATCCATCAGTTGGACCCAGTGGCCATACAGTCGCTGAATCGGAGCTCGGAGGGGAGGGTGGGACGGGGGCGAAGAGGGGAGTGGTTTGAACCATCACCGGAGCCATGTGCTCGTGCCAAGGCGAATCTCATCTCATCTCCAGGCGTAAATCTAGTCAGCTTTGTTTTCCCCACTGGCGGGAAAAGCCGGGGCTGAGAGACAGGGCAGATAAATCAGATCGGAGTCAGGCTTTCCGGGCCGGAAAGGAAGGTTGGACGGGAGTGGAATTGCTACACGGACCCCTGCCTTTAATGACATACACTGGGACTGCAGAGAAGTGTAAATCTGGTCCCTCTCTCTTCCTCCTCCTCCTTCCTGGTGCAAAGTCACCTCTCACTCTGAAAGCAAACTGAA
Organism: Elopichthys bambusa; assembly: GCA_037101425.1. NCBI lineage: Eukaryota > Metazoa > Chordata > Actinopteri > Cypriniformes > Xenocyprididae > Elopichthys > Elopichthys bambusa. The sequence goes on from CM074455.1 coordinate 6,747,601, forward strand.
CGTCAACGTCAACTAATGTGGAATCACAGTCAGCTGTGATAATTGCAGTTCTAAGTGTTCTCATTGTTCTAATTCTAGAACTCCAGATGGAGTTGAGTTTCGTTTCTTTTCAACCCAATTTATGTCAGTGGTTCTTTGGAAGAGACGAAACTCACAGGAAAGACAAATCACAAATGACATGTCTTTAATATCTCAACTGTTTCTCCTAGATAGGAGTCTTATCATGAGGAATCAAATTGTCCTTGATCTTTTGAGATAAAACAGCTTCATCTGAATATGAAAACATACTTTCTTTCACAATTCAAAATACTACTGAAATGTTGCAAAAAAATTACTCATTTTGAACTTCTGCATCTTTTTGAAATCAGACAGAAGTATACACTGTAAAGTAAATTACAGTAAAAATTGTGCTGTAAAATAACAGTAATTTACTGGCAGCAGCAGTATAGTGATGGGGACACTATACTGTCAAAAAGCACCATCCTTCGGATGAGATGTTAAACCGAGGTCCTGACTCTCTGTCGTCATTAAAAAGAGTAGGGGTGTTACCCCGACATCCTGGCCAAATTTGCCCATTGTCCTCTGTCCACCATGGCCTCTTTATCATCCCCATACAATGATTGGCTTCATCACTCTGTCTCCTCTCCACCAATAAGCTGGTGTGTGGCGCAATATGGCTGCCGTCGCATAATCCAGGTGGATGCTGCACATTGGTGGTGATTGAGGAGATTCCCCTTTCCGTATGTAAAGCGCTTTGAGTACCCAGAAAAGCGTTATATAAATTAAGGAATATTTATTATTATTAATTAATACATGAAGCTGTTAATGCTGTTTGTGGAGTTGTTTAATCAGATCTTGAAAGATTTAATATCTTCTTTTAACTTCAGTTGATTTCATCTTTTTTCTGTTCTTGTTGTTTTTCTTTCCTTCATTGTTTCTGCTTGTTAACAGCAGGTGTTCATCAGTGTCTGAATTCACTCACTTCTTTTAATTCACTCTCTCAAGTGGACTAAATTAGTAAACTAAAAGGGAATAGTGAATGAGGGTATAGGGTGTGATTTGGAACATAGCCGACTTTGAGCGCTGTTAATTCACAGTATATTGCAGTAGGCTACTTTCTCGAAAATGACAAATATTACCCAAAATGCATGGTTTTCAACAGTATTTCAACAGTTTTTTTTTTTTTTTACAGCAATCTTTACAGTGTACTTTTAAATATTGGCTGATCAGGAACCAGTAATGGTGGTCCACCCAGTTATGGGCTGCATTTGAAATCACATACATCCCTACTACATAGTAGGTGTATTCACAATACGGAGATGACATACTACTACCTACTACGTGATTATGAATATGTGTGCATATGATGGACAATTTACTATCCCATGAGGCCATGGGAAAGAATTTGTAAATGGCAGTGAAGCAATAGGTCACATGACAACTACGGCATGGAGAATACAGTACGACTGGATTACATTTATACTATATACAGCATTCTTTTTAGCAGACACAAATTACTTATTCACAAGAATTACCTACACTTCATAACTTCTTTATGGTGAAATTGTAAGGGTTAAAGAGATTGTGGAAAATGGCCATGTAATTATGAGTGGTTTGGGAACTAAAACTTTACTAACGCTGTAAGTGGACCTCTGGGAAAATTTAAATAATAATAATAAAAAAGAAATGTATGATGTGACCCCTTTAAGTCTCTTGCTTCTCAGATTATTCTCCTGAGGAAATATACTCCATTAATCTCACATGTGCTATCTCTGAAATTTTAAGAAAGAGCTCAATGATGCTACAGACTTTTTGCCCAGAATGCTCAGATTTGCCATTTGTAAACGCAGTGCAGCACTTATAGTAATGACGTTGCTGCCTATGGGCGATTCAGAAACCTCTTGGATTTCATCAAAAATATCTCAATTTGTGTTGAAGATGAAGATGAACGGTCTTACGGGTTTGGAACGACATGATTAATGACAGAAATTTCATTTTTGGGTGAACTAACCCTTTAAAAATTCTAAAACTTTTCCACTATATACTATTTTCAGTTCTACAAATCTGTAATGTTCAAAATGTTCTCAGTCCTCACTGTTTATAATGCCAAACTAGCAGAAAAAAAATAAAAAATAGGGCCTATGTGTGTCTTGGGGCCAAACGTTACAAAAGACACAACTCAGCTCCATGGTCAAGATTTAATCAAAGCTCTTGGGTCACATGTGTGTGTCAATAATTCAATCTCACAAGGAAGACTGCAGCAAATCTTTTTAATTGAAAAGACCTGGCTGCATTGATCTGTCAGAACATGCCCAGAGAGGGTGATGTGCGGTTCAAACACAGATCAGGGGATCTCCAGTGGAGTTTGGCTAATGGGTATACTTGATTGTTCCATTGAAACCTTAGGCGGAAAATTTATCTGGCAATAAACTTAAACAACATGACTCTGGTGCCATACCGAGAGCTACATTCAGACACTAAACAAAGGGTTTGAGAGACATTTTATCCCCCCAAAATGGGCTGTTTAGTAGCAGAAGCTTCTTTGCCTGTAAACATCAAAACTGGATCCCAAAATGATAGATCATATACACATTTTTTTTAGCTAGATTTTAGGCCGAAAGCAAAGATTTTTGGTGCATCTCTAATTTTGGATCCTTATTGTGTAATTCCATGATATAATTCCTGCATGACTTCTCCAGAACACTTCTGTAGGATGAAATATGCATGTATGCACAGATACACAGTTGACCTGAATGGCTTGGGATGTTCCACCTCTAGATGGAATGAGAGACATGAAATCTAAGTTCAGGCTCTGGAGAAGGGATGTTTGGCTGATGTCAGGATGATACACTTGACCTTGCGCTTTCATCCAGCACAGAGGGAAGATTCAGTGAGCGGTCCCTCCATACAAAGGACAGTCTGAGAGCTGACTGGGATTGAATGGGCGGAACTGCAGCGTGTGAGAACCGCGCCTCTCATATGGAGTGAGTGAAGCTTCTCACCTTTTGTATGCATTGTTTGTTCCTTATGTAGCTGAAGAAGATGAAGAAATATTGATATGGCAAAGGAGAAAAATGTTCTGAAATGACAAAGATGAATAGGAAATTTAGGGGAAGGTAGAAGGTAGAATCTCAAATGTTTGCGATCGATAAGAATAATGTATCTAATATATTTTATGTGAATAGCAAAATATTCAAACATACACCAATATACAAGCACTTTGATATCACCTCATCCCTCAGAACTCATAAGTCTATCTTGTTTTAAATAAGAAATTTTGCTTAAAACAAGGGGTAAAAAATTTTCAATGGGTTAAAAATATAAATGAATCCAGGATGTATTATATGAAAATAAGTCATTTTATTTTTATTTTTGCAGTGTATAATTAAGAATACAGGCAGGTGCTATACAGACTGTAAAGTGAACAAAAGGCCTAGAAATGGAATTGTGCCATGACAGCAGGCATCTCCGGACACACAACACCTGATATTACTACCTGTGATAAAGGCTATTTCTAACACCATTATATGTTGTTGATGTGACATCAGTCACATCAGAAAGCCTAATGTAACAAACCATCTCATTTAATTTCTTTTTAGAGTGTTCAATAATAATAATAATAAACAGCTGCCAATGCACCCACAATCACTTACAAAAGGCATTCATTTTAGTGGCAGAGGATTTTTTCAAATGGGATGCCACAAGGGTCTCTTATAGGTCAGTTTGGGTAAACCATTAATTTCACACACACACACACACACACACACACACACACACACACACACACACACACAACAAACAAACAAATACAGTAAGCGAGTCAGGACTACCACTAGTTCCTCAAATAAATAAATACTGTGTATTTATTTCAAGTAACTAAGTGAGTCAGGACCGCAACTACAAACCCGATTCCAAAAAAGTTGGGACACTGTACAAATTGTGAATAAAAAGGGAATGCAATAATTTACAAATCTCATAAACTTGAAAGTGAGACATATTGAAATGTCATGCCAAATATTGGCTCATTTTGGATTTCATGAGAGCTACACATTCCAAAAAAGTTGGGACAGGTAGCAATAAGAGGCCGGAAAAGTTAAATGTACATATAAGGAACAGCTGGAGGACCAATTTGCAACTTATTAGGTCAATTGGCAACATGATTGGGTATAAAAAGAGCCTCTCAGAGTGGCAGTGTCTCTCAGAAGTCAAGATGGGCAGAGGATCACCAATTCCCCCAATGCTGCGGCGAAAAATTGTGGAGCAATATCAGAAAGGAGTTTCTCAGAGAAAAATTGCAAAGAGTTTGAAGTTATCATCATCTACAGTGCATAATATCATCCAAAGATTCAGAGAATCTGGAACAATCTCTGTGCGTAAGGGTCAAGGCCGGAAAACCATACTGGATGCCCGTGATCTTCGGGCCCTTAGACGGCACCGCATCACATACAGGAATGCTACTGTAATGGAAATCACAACATGGGCTCAGGAATACTTCCAGTGAACACAATCCACCGTGCCATTCGCCGTTGCCGGCTAAAACTCTATAGGTCAAAAAAGAAGCCATATCTAAACATAATCCAGAAGCGCAGGCATTTTCTCTGGGCCAAGGCTCATTTAAAATGGACTGTGGCAAAGTGGAAAACTGTTCTGTGGTCACACGAATCAAAATGTGAAGTTCTTTTCGGAAAACTGGGACGCCATGTCATCCGGACTAAAGAGGACAAGGACAACCCAAGTTGTTATCAGCGCTCAGTTCAGAAGCCTGCATCTCTGATGGTATGGGGTTGCATGAGTGCGTGTGGCATGGGCAGCTTACACATCTGGAAAGGCACCATCAATGCTGAAAGGTATATCCAAGTTCTAGAACAACATATGCTCCCATCCAGATGTCGTCTCTTTCAGGGAAGACCTTGCATTTTCCATCATGACAATGCCAGACCACATACTGCATCAAATACAACATCATGGCTGCGTAGAAGAAGAATCTGGGTACTGAAATGGCCAGTCTGCAGTCCAGATCTTTCACCCATAGAAAACATTTGGCGCATCATAAAGAGGAAGATGCGACAAAGAAGACCTAATACAGTTGAGCAACTAGAAGCCTGTATTAGACAAGAATGGGACAACATTCCTATTCCTAAACTTGAGCAACTTGTCTCCTCAGTCCCCAGACGTTTGCAGACTGTTATAAAAAAGAAGAGGGGATGCCACACAGTGGTAAACATGGCCTTGTCCCAACTTTTTTGAGATGTGTTGATGCCATGAAATGTAAAATCAACTTATTTTTCTCAGTTTAAACATTTGATATGTCATCTATGTTGTATTCTGAATAAAATATTGAAATTTGAAACTTCCACATCATTGCATTCCTTTTTTATTCAAAATTTGTAGTGTCCCAATTTTTTTGGAATCGGGTTTGTAGTTCCTCCTTATGAATAAATAATACACACAATGTACCCAAAAAATTATGTCCAGTTGAGAGCCAGCAGTTATATTGGCAGTGAGTGGCTGTTGACCTCAGTGACACTGTTGAAAATGAACATGTTGCACTATTTGAGGATGTGGCAAGTGTGATATTGAGTGTTTTCATTGCTCACTTTTTAAACAACATCAGTACACAAAATAAACTTGCAAACATACATGCTTTTTACCCTCTCGTACACAAAAACCACTGGTGTGTAATTGACATTAGTTGATAGGGCCAAGGCTGACAACAGGTGTTTCACACTGTTAGCAGCATCGATTTGGGATTGCTGTGAGTTACTGGTGTCTTGTTGATGAAATGGGTGGTTTAATAACATTCTTTCACAATTAAACTCATGAACTCTGATGTCTGCACAGCATTTAAAACACTGACTTGAAATCAGCTCTGCTGTATTTCATAATACATTTAGACAGATTTTGCATGACATAGGCTAAAGGGAAGGTCCCTAATTCTTCCGATACTTTCATACACTATATGTATATGAAAAAATAATGGATGGAAAATAGAAATTTACATCTGTAGTTCCAATTATGGCTAATGAAAATTAATAATGCACTCTACATTATAAGGATTTTGCTTTACAATCCACTTTAGCCACTGCGTGCCTTGCCATGTTGACACAGGAGCAAAACCAGAACACGTCGTCCGGAGAAAAGGTCTGTATCAGCAAGCTTTTAATCATCCGAGTATTTTCCACCAGCAAACATGGATCAATATGTAGTCCAAGAGAGAGATTTCATTACTGCCCAGCCAACAAGCTCTTTTAATTACTGCTGAAGTGCTGTTCAACTTTTCTAAACTAATTTCATGGCATTACGCCCTGCATGCAGTCCGGCAGTATATTTCTGAAAGTCTCTCTCATATATTTACACCGTTCTCAAATACCAATAGATCAATAAAAAAATGTTCACTGTGCCAAACAGAAACCGTATATAAAAAATAAAAATGCCTCACAGACCGTATAAAACTCTAATTAATCTGTTAATCTGGAATGTGTCACATTTTTCTCAGACTGTGCCTGGAATTTCCCCACCCTTGCCAACTGGCCAATCACAACTAATGTAGATGATTCTGTATCAGTGTGGATACATATAAATTAGTGTTGTTAAAAGTACAGACTTAAGTCGGTAGCGAAACTTAAAAAAATTTGACGATACCAGCATTTCCCTCTAGCATTTATGTTAGCGGATTTTTAAACACCTCTGATTGGCCACTGTGTTCATGAACTCAACAGATACGTCTGTGATTAGCTACAATGATCAACGCTTCAAAAACATGTTTTAAATAGACATCTGTGATGCTCAACAGCACTCAAAATCCTAGGGTGAATTGCTGGTATCGTCACATTTTTAACATTTCAGTGAAATGCCTACTTCTGACAACACTAATACAAATTTATGTTTAAGTTGCAGTTACATAACTCTCCAGACAAATGTGATATTTTTTGGGCCTCACTGGTGTGTTCACTATCTATCGCTGTAGCAAACAGCTGGTGTATGCAGAGATATATTAAAGTCGGTTATTTTGACTAGGCAAGATAGCATTGCTCACTTGCTGAGCTGTTTGACTGTCACACTGCCCCTAGGCAGACACTGAACTGAACAGCCATAGAGAAACAAGCATAAACAGCTTATATATAAACTTAACTGGCTGAAAAATTCTAAAAGGCAAAACACTGCAAGCATTTCATATATGTGCTTAAATGTTTTAGAGCAAACTAACATGTCATTAACTCGGCTGGCTTTCCATTCGAGTGAAATCACAAAATGAAATGCAACTAAATATGTCTTTGTTACTGATATTTAGTAGATAAATAATAATATAATAATAATAACAACTTATTTTTATTACGATTATTATAGTTGTTTATTATTTATTCAATTAATAATCATATTAATAATAAAAGTTGTTATTAATATTAGGGGTTCAAGAAACCCTATTGAAACCCTATTGTAATTGTAAGGATTTTTATTATTATTATTATTATTATTATTATAAATTTTCTTCCACGGTCAAACTGATCATGCAGGCCAAACCATAAGTGCTAGAAACTTGGCCAGATTGTAGGTCTCATTTTGGTGAGAGGTTTACAAAGTATTGCCCCAATCAGCCAGATGGTGGCGCTACAGTGCTAAAAACAAGAAAATTGCACATTTTAGGCCATAACTCCTCAACTGATTGACTGGAATACTTGGGTCAAGACGAACAAAACGATCTCCGATTTCATTTCTATTATGAAAAATTTCCGCGATTTTGAATTTTGTCCAAAACCTACTTTTGTGAATTAGTCATAGGTTTTTCGCCCAATCGGAACCAAACCAGTGCAGAAAGATTGGAGTCTGAATATCACAAATTTCGATTCACGTTCGCTAAAGGGCGCCAAAACGTTCAAAGTGGGCAGAGGCTGATCGGAACGAAACTTGTTATAGGTCACTGGCACGATGCCTTGAAGGAGCCTGAGAAGTTTCGAGCTAGTGCCACCTAGTGGTAAAATTACAGTTTTAAATGCTTATAATTTTGGGTGTGGTCAACTTATTTTCACATGGAAGTCACGTCCTTAGACTCCTGAAGATACCGAACATGCTAGGTGTCGGCTTATAGTTTGTGCAACGTTGTGATTTAGCACTTAAGAAATTTTTGCGAATATCTTTGGTGCCCTTAATCCGATCGAGACAAAACCATAGGAAACAAGGAATCATAGTTCGTTGACTAAATATTAATTCCCATTAACATTAATTTTATGTCAAAATTTTGATATGAAGTGGCAAAAAAAAAAATCAAAGTTGCTCATGGGTCATTTTTTATGTTCTCATATATGTCTATAACTTCAAAATGAAATGAGATATTTTCACCAAATTTGATACATATGTATGGACTCACTCTGAGGACACCCAAAAAACTGGTGGAGATCGGGCAATAGATGGCACTGTAACTGTAAAAAAACCTTTAAAAAACATACTTTTTCCTTTGTATCTATCATCTAAGTGCTTGCTAAATAAAATATAATACCTTTTTATGTGCTCATAAGCCTTAAAGTGCTTGAACCCCGTTAATTGCTGCTCGCAGCTTTATTTATTATTATTATTTTAATAAATAACAACGGATAATAATAATAATAACATATTAATAATTGAATAAAAATATATAATAATAATGGTAATAACATTGGAAATAAATTATTAGTTACATATTTACATAGTTAAGTATTTGTTTGCTTGTTTTAAATATTGTTGAGCTTAGAATTTCCATTAATCTTAACAAAAAATACATTTAATATAAAAAAATATAAATATAATATCTAAAATAAAGAAACTGTCCCCAAGGGATATCCCATCCAAGTGAGAGTTTGTATTTTTTAAAGAAACAAATGACTTCTAAAAGCTAGAATAACTTAATAAGTCCAGAAATAATCAATTACAGACAGACGCAGATCTTAATGAGTCAGACTTCCTCCAAGCAGCCAACGTCAACCAATCAATAAGCAGTCCACACGGGCTAACAGCCTCAACTCTCACTTCAGGCCCAAACGTGGGTGTCACTACATAGCTGAGCTTCTACTAAAAAGTTTCCTATTAATATTTCAGCCCTTATACAATATTGAGGGAGAGGGAACCGTAAGGTGGTGATGTGGAAGCGTTACCGTGAGACTTCAAACTGAGAAGTAGCTACAACGTTACTTAAGCACTTGAGGCAGAAAAATTGTGTGTGTGTGTTATAGAGGAAAAAGATAGATAAATACAGAGAGCAAGACCGACAGAAAGGAGATGTACATGGACACACACTTACACATGTTTCGCTTTATAAAAACCAAACTGTTCCCGACCCTGTCGCTGTATGGTTCAAGTACTGAAGAGAGATGCGAGCGAGGCAGATGAAGGGGGTCGTGCTGACGCGCGCTCGTCGCGGACCGGCTCTGGGCGATTGCTCATCTCCGAGTGCTGATACGTTACGCTCCTGTCACACCCCATTAATATAATTATACAAAAACTAAGCTGACAGGCCGGAGATGAAAGGAGAGACACGCAGCTCTCATCAGTTATATCCACATCAGCATTTCTGGGCGGCACAGGAAATATAGAAGGGCGACAGAGAGAAAGAGAGAGAGAGAGGGCTGAATGGAGTTTGGTTATCATTTGCTCACCCTCCAAACCTGAATGACTATTTGTTAAACACAACAGGTGCATTTTTGATAAATGCCCTGGCCACTATTTTTTCATATAGCCTAATGAATGGGGACTGAGGCTGTCGTAGTCAAAAATAAAAAATAAATTAAAATAAATAGCACCATAAGTGACCATATGTCTACTGCACTGTTTTGAAGTCAAGTTTGTATATTAATAAGACCAAAATTTAATCATTGAAATATTCGGTGAAAAAATATTCCCATTTCAAATAAATAAAAAAATGTATGAATTTATTTATTATATAATAATAATAATAATAAGCCATGAACATCTCACAATTAAAGCAGTAGCTGATAATGTGCAGCAGACAAGGACAAATATACAAATAATATCCAAAATATCTAAAAATTGCAATGTAGAAAAATAAATATTAATGAAATTATTGAAAGTAAGAAATAATATAATATAATATAATATAACATGACAGAAGTTCTATTTTGGATGGACAATTCCTTTGACAAGTTGTTTTTGTTTTTGTGTGTGTTTTTGTTTTGTTTTTTAATTCTATACTTGAACACATGCCCTGTTTAAATGTTTCACACCACTGCATTGCAGACTACTGATGAACCAAGCTAATTATCATGGGAAATTTTGTAACTGCAAACTGTTCTTTTGCATGAATTTTTTTTTTTTTTTTTTTTTTTTTTTTGTGTGTGTTTGAGAGTGTGTGTTTAGTCCCATGCAGCATTAAAAAGTGTTTAAAGTTCTCTACTTTTAAAAGGCATGATTACACCAGGGGCTATACGCTTGATATCCTTCATGTACTTATTAGCTGTTAATTAGAGATTGGGTGCAATTATATTAGCATATAATTAGAGCGCTAATCGACATGTATTACATTAACAAAGAGATGCAAAAGAACCGATAATGACAATAAGCAAAACACTTCTGTCTAAAAATAAGATTCATTGGTTCAGGCAGTGAGGTTTAGCCATGTCGCAATATAAATAGGACGCTCAGAAACTGTTTGTGAGGCAAAGCTCTTATCCAGAAGTAGGTTAAGTCCCCTCTGGATGAGATGGTCCTCTGCCCTTTATTGTGACACTAAAACCTGAATTTCTCCAGGGGCTGACTGGCCTCAGCGTGCAAACCATAAGGAATAATGTGCCTGGGCCACTAAACACAAGTGTGGCCTGTATTTTAAAATGCCAAGTTTGGATTTGGAATCTTTAAATGTACCTGAACAACTTTTGATGCTTTACCTGATGTTTGTAAGCAAAAAGGTATGAGAGGCTGTGCTGTATCGTGAAGAAGTCACGGCTGAAGGGCACTGTTAGGCACAATGTGAAGCGGAGTACCTGCAACCCCTTCAGCCGTGACTTATTCACGATACAGCACTAGCCTCGAGTACCTTATTGCTTTTATAAAATGGTTACCACACAATACAAATATTAAAGCCACAAATATGTATCAATGCAACTTTCATGAAGTAAACTTTCAATAAAGCCTTCCTTCCGCCGGAAAAAAAAAGTCCCTGACCATGAACAGCAACAGAAGTTACATTATTACACCATTAGATGACGGCAAAGACTGTCTTTATGAGTGTGTCAGTCAGTAGCGAAGACTTTTACATTGAAAAGTGTAAAAGTGAACTGAACTGTTGTGAACACGGAACAAGACACAACTGACAAATGCTTTGACTAGCGCTGTCAGTCATGGGAAAACACCTTAACTGTTAAAAGGACAAGATCATACATCAGACATTTAAACAGATTTTTTATTATAAAATTTAGGACTGACCTGAAGGAAAATGCTAAATCTGAATGCAGGTAATACACTCACTCACTCGATCTCTTTCTCACAATACTCTTCTACATAATACAGTAAGCTTCAATGAACAATATCAATTGAGAACATATTGTTTATGTTGCTAAGAGTGGTTGCTAAGGGTGTGGTGTACACAGAATAGTTGGGTGAAGCGGGCATAGCCGTGTTTTAACGTGAATAAAACACAGCTATTGACCAATCAGAATTAAGGACAGGAACTAACCGTTTTTAATGTGCAATATAGTCGTGTAACATAAGCAATAACGTATATCCGAGTGAACAAAGTTAGCGAGTGAAGGGCATAAAAAAATTGGACTTAAACGCAGCCATCGTCAAAACGATCCCCGTTCACATAGATTCACGAAAACGACTAAAAACGCTGTATTATGCCACCAGGCCAGTAGTTGGCGATGCCACTTTGTAAAGAAACACTACGCGGCTATAGACTGAACATGTAATATAGTTTATAAAGTTAAAAATATGGATATTTTTCTTACAAAAACCCATCGCTTCACTTCAGAAGGACTTTATTAACCCTCTGGAGCTGTATGCATTACTTTTATGATGGATGGATGCACTTTTAGGGCTTCAAAATCTTGAGCCCCATTCAATACAATCATAAAGCTTAGAAGAGCCAGGATATTTTTAAATATATCTCCAATTGTGTTCATCTGAAGAAGATAGTCACATACACCTAGGATGAGTAAATCATGGGATAAGTTTCATTTTTGGGTGAACTATCCCTCAAAATACAAAGGAAGAGTAATCAAAGTGAACAGGAACAGGGAACTAATTAACAACTATGGAGACTATAGGGAACAGAACTTCAACCAAAACACAACAAACATGTTACAATAATATAATATAATACGCAGAATACACATCTAAATTTGAATGGCTGTCAATAGAGAAAGATGCTTTTCAGAACAAATTAAGAGAATGTACAGTCAGCCAGTCATTATCAGAAAATAATGGCTTTCAACATATTTTGTAATAATAACACAGTACAGTAATAATTACAGTACATTTTCTCACATAGTACATATCTAACTGCTATATGAAAAATTAAATAGACATGAAACATACAGTTTAGCGGTCATTATGCAACATTATTTAACTGCAGAATGACACAGTTGTCTAGTCAGAATCATGTATAAAAGTAATCAATAATAGTTTACTTTTCATTAAACAGATGCATTACTTTACATCATATTTCACAGGTCACAAATGCCATGTAATGTTGTTTTTAAAGCCATTTAAGGGCTTTATGACAATACTGATGTGGTCCAGATGTTTCCCAGCTGAAGAGTTGAGAATCCATCACAGCAGAGCAAAGACTGGGGCACAATGTACTCTCTGTGAGCAGGGGCAATTTTACACCAGCTCTGACCCTAATGGAAAGTTCAATGAACTGAGCCTTCTCCGAGGTAGCATTCCACATTCTGCAGTCCCTCGGAACGCCGAGCCACTGTCAGTTTTACTTATTCTCAGGGTGGCTGCACAATACACTGAGAGATATGTGGTAAAATACAGCCATATAATATAAATCTCACAAAACTAGATTCTGTCTGAACCGCAGTAGTGCATGGGACTGTTTGAAACAGGGTTTTGGAGCTCGCTGACAAATGCAGTTAGATTTTTTCTCATTCACTCCTGAGAAACAGAAATATATCAAAAGCAAAATAGACAAAACTTGTTTGTTTGTGTTATGGTCGTATAAAAGGCCACTTTCGGTCTCCCTAGACTAATGCATTCCTGAAGGCTTAGCTTATTAATATTAATAAGGTCACATGACCGAAACCCTCTATAGTATGTATGTAGGTTAAACAACATCACTAATAAATAAGTGTACACAGACAGTTAAGATATTTTATATTAGTTTTTAATGGGTCCAGACTGAATTTGATTTTTTCCACACATCTTTATATATATATATATATATATATATATATATATCTTTTATCAAATCCAAAAGGTTTTAATTGTATTTTTCTACATATAAAAGTATTTTAAAGATTATGAAGTGTCAAAAGGTCATTTGGTTTAACCGGTCAAAGGCCAAAACAGCCATTTCATTTGTGATTGTGATCTTAAAATGTAATAAAGGTATATTTTTTTTTATTCTGGCATTTTATAACATCATATATCAACATAGCGCAAAATGGTATTAAAATTATGTGTAGAAGTTGTTGCTTTGTTATGAGAAAGAATGTCCGGAAAAATTGTATTGATTTTATTGATGTTATTCGGAGTAACCAATATAAAGGGACCATTTTGGATCAAGTCATGCATTCAATATCATGTGACAGGATGTGACATCATTCAGACACCTGCAAAGGACCACATGGTTCTGAAGCAAAGTAACTAACTCTCTTTTAACTATTTGAAAAATTAATGTTTTCACTTGCTTATACACATATCCCGAAACATCAGGTCTTTTGGTACAACCGCTATAAAACATGGACAATGTTGTAATATTTAAAAAACTTGAACTAATTAAAAAATGTTTGATTGTTCTTTTGCTATCTAGCTAGATAGCAAGCTAGACATCAGCCTGTTTGTTTTGTTTTTTTTTAAAAACATCATCATTCGGTATAACCAAAAGTGTCATTTGGTAAAACCAAAATTTTGGTTAAACCGAATGACTTTTTTGGTGACAAATTTTGTCCATCTTGTAAAAAATGACAAAATCAGTGTGAAAAACCACAATCTCATTGTTAACACTTAATAAAATCATTTTGTCCAGACACTGTGAGATACTGTATATGAAAATACTTTCTAATGCAGATAATTATTTAAAAATGTTCTTCAAGCAAAGTAATTTACAGTACACTAATTGTAGGGATAGTCCCACTGGAGTAACCAGCCAGTGTCTTGCTCAAGGGCAGGACTGTAGATTTAGTAATTCCCAACAGTATAGGGATGCCTGTACTCAGGACTAGCCAGAGGCCTTTGTGTTGAACAACCAAGATACTTAATCATTAGACTGGAAGAACCCTTGCGACACCCTCATAACATCTATCTCCCTTTATAAAAAGCGAAACCGCTTGAGTTAATGAAGTTTAAGTTAACAAAATTGAATGCATTTGGGTAAAATGGATATTGGAATCAAGACATTAGCATCCATTTTCTAGGTCTTTCATTCTAATTTAGCTTTAACTCAACAACAATTCGCAAGTGTGATTTCCTAAACCGTTTTCGAGGCTTTTGAAATAAGGGGAATTTATCCTCTACTTGGAGGCTCGTAAACTCGATACACTTTCAAACAAATGCAGTAGATTTTCCCATTTCCTGAGGGGTTTTTATAGCTGGCCATAGCACTCTGCTCTAGCCTTTCCCATTGAAACAGCTGTTATCTCTCCATTCTCTCCAAGGGAAAAGCTCCTGCATAGTCTGAGAAGATCCATTTGTTATTTCTGCCATCCACTGGCCAGTGGCTGAAAAAGTGGGGGAAATCTGCATTTTTACCTCATCTATAATATAATTGGAGCGTAACAGACTACATTAAGGTCCAAATGGTTATGCGCGAATTATGCAAGCGCCATTCGCACGACCCCGGGTGCGCCGGCTCAGTGTGGTCAAAACGTTTGCGACCTCTGCGTGAATGCGGTGGCACAAGCTGGGCAAGTTGAGCAGCGGCTGATTCATCTAAAATGAAGTGACAGATTGGGAGGACAATATCACAGGACAGACGCTCAGAGTGGCTGCGCCGCGGGCCGTGACAGGCCGAAAAACATCAGTGTGCGATGCTGAATGCTGAGAGATATAGACGGAAGATTGGTGATTTAGACATGAAATGAGCCCCAGGAGTCAAAGTTTAAGTTGTACCAATGGAGAAAAAAAAAAGTCATGGCATAAACAAGACTTCACAGAGAAGCATAGCCCACTTAAGTACATAGATGATTTGTTCTTCTACAATAAACAAACACAAAGTGAAGAACTCAAACATTGTTTTACAACATCCCAGTGCGCAAATCCCAGAGGCCTTATTTTTTAATGCTTTAAAAGCATATTGAAAAATGCTACGTGCTACAGAGAGAAATGATACCTCAAATGGAACAGTTCAATGAGGAAAGCTGTGCCATTATTTTTCTAAACAATTAGACTTGCAATAAAATGCAAAAAACAAAAAACAAAACTGATTTACATTGAATAGAGTCGATTTTGACTAATCTAGTAACACCCTAGCAACCACATGCCGTGTGTCCACCAAAGCGTTTTTTCCCTGAGGCTAGCGTATTTTTCCAATTCTTTTCAATGGGAGCACCGCGTTTTTTAAAGCAGCATGCATGACAAGGCGCTGAGCGCCTATTTCACACTAAGCGCTTGCCGTATTTTACTGGTTGCTGAGAGCTGAAAAATGTTCAACTTTGGGTAAAACGCAGCCCTCATCACTGTCACTTTTTACTCAGCCATCCAATCACAGTGGAGGAGGGGGCAGAACAAATACAACACCAACCAACCGTCACATTCTGCTTGTAGAACGATAACAAATGACAACAACAAGCACATCTCTTCATCCAAAACTAGTGCCATAACAAGTGCGATGTGTATTCTGTATCAGCACACACATACATGTAGCCCCACCCCTTTTCAGCTTTGCACTCATTGTGTTTTGTCTTCTGGTTTGTATTTCCACAGCATGAATGTAAGATCTTACGAATTTATGAATGAATCATTCGTTTTAAAATATTCCCGGTCTACTGACATTTGTTATGACCTCTTCTTCAAACATTACAATGCTCACGATAACTTTCATTAACTCTACAATAAGTAAATCCACTTCACCAGCTAATTACTCTTCGACAGCATTGCCATAGAAATATACGGAGCTACCACAAAAACAGAAGTTCAAACAAAATTCTAAAGATGGCTGCACGCTTGTTTCTCTGGCGCATAAGGTTTAAAGAGTCTTAACTGAAAAAGATGCTGCGCCGCCAAAGCACTGAAGCGCCCAAAGCAAGGCGTTTTCAGAAGAGCATTGCCGTTTTTAGCCAGCTGAGGGGTGGACACATGGCCTAAGGCACTAGCAGTCACTCAAAACACCATAACAAATATAGCAACACACTAACAACCACACAGGATACCCTAGCAACCTATCAACACATTAACAACTATTCAGAACACCCTGACAAATGCATAGCAAGATGCAACCACTCAGGGATGTGTTTCCCAAAAGCATTGTTAGCCTACTTTGGTTGTAAGTTCCATTGTTAAAAACAGTTCAACAATACTGCGTTTCACAACGAACATTCGTAAACAGTAGGGCTGGGACAATACATCGATGCATCGCGAATTGAGAAATGATTCTGGATTGATTCTGATATTTTCCGTATGTATCGTGATTCTCTCTCGAATCGATCAAGAGACAACAACAGCAGATTGCACTGTGTGCTTTAGAAACAGCCGTACTCTGCTTCCTTCCAATTCCTTACACATACCACTTGAACTTTTTATAAAATAATCATTCATGAAGTTCGAAAAGGTTGAAGCGAATTACAAGGGTGTTTGCAGTGGGCCGTTTACATTCATCTTGTGTCGTAAAAGCATTCTAAGGTGCAAATACATTGTCAGACTCAGCCAAATGCACGAGCGCTCTTCTTCATGAACATTTGAGCACGCAGTTAAAAACAGCCTAGAGCACCATCTGTTGTTAAAAACTAAGCTAAGAATCGATTTGCGATGCATTTGGAAAATATCAGAAATGATCCACGAATCGCGATGCATCGATAGTATTGTCCCAGCCCTAGTAAACAGCATCGCAAAACTTGTGTGGTTGGAACTACAGCTCTCTACATGTGGTTAGAAGCATAGTTTCTTGTAATTGTAATTTTTCTTCTAAAAAATTATTAGAATAAGCAGTTAAATTTGTTTCGTAAAATTCTGATATTAGAATAAAACTATGTTGTTTAGCTAGCAACATCTTTTGAAACAACACCAATGTCTGTATGGTAATATTCTAAACTGTAAAATGAAATATACAGTTCAAATCATACAAGTTGACAAAAAATAAAAAGTTTTATAAAATAATAAACCTCACATTTTCCCCAAATAAAAGATTTATTATGTTATACATAACTGGTCTGAACAAACATGACAGATAGGTTGAACGAAAATGCAAATTCACTCCCTGACAGTAGGTGGCACTCATGGAAAAGCATAAATATTGCGGTTACCATGGTTATACAAAGCAAGGATGTGCTTACAAACACTACTTCATTCAGAGAAAGATGAAAAGAAAATGCTATCAAAACTTTTCTAAGGTCCTTTCACTTCAGATTTAGATTTATATAATGTGATTTAAAAAAAAAATGAACAACTTTCTGTTGTTTGTGTAAAAGAACTATAATTATGACATTGTGAATCAATTAATTAGCAGAAGTTCTTACTCCACCACCTGCATATGACATCATTAATAAATATGGACCAACATTGTTCAATCAACGGAGGTGCGACCATGTTGCTATGGTTTCAGGAAAAACGTGTGACTTGCTACTCAATTTCTCCAACAATGCATCATAGTACAGTGTACAAACAGCGAGTTACAGTACGTTGTTGTACAGGAACGCACCCTAAAACATTGCTCTGGCAATTCTAGAACATCTAAATCCAGGCAAAAAGGTCACTTTTGTATACACTGAAACATATGACTCTTAATTCTTAAAGTTTGTAGGTTTCCTGATGCTAATTACCCTGAAATGAACTTAAAAATGAGCTTATGTATCAGGTCTCTAAACAGCTCCCTATTAGGATCAATAAATCATACTTGCTGTGCAAAATAATGCTGCTAAATGCTACTAAGAGCTTGTCCTGAAAGCCCAGTTCAGTTTAGTCCTAAAGACTGGTCGGTAATGTTCTCCATATGCTACCAGCTACAGCAGCTTTAAAAGCACTTCAAACAAGAGTCGAACACATCTGGGTGTGAGATCTGCTCTCAGTTCCGTTGTTAAAAGCAGATCAAAAGAGAGTTCACTTCAAGACTGTTCTGAAAGATTCATGCGGCGGCCCTGAGAGGGTGACACATAAACATCATTTAAAGTAACGAGATTTTTTTTTTACAGTAGACAGAGGACAAGCGTAGCACTTTGATGTATGAATGTTACAATAGGATCTCACTTAGTGCTTGAAAAGCTCGTACATCCTAAAAGTTTGACATGGCCGATGTGTACGGTCAATTATGGCTCGTCTCGAATAAACTTCACATTGGCTTGTAGATGCCACTGAAGCCCCAAGAAACTCGCTCATGCTTTATTCCTCTCTCCAGCTAATCTCATCTGGGCTACGTTTTTGTTTAGTTTGCCAGTTTTGGAGACTGCGCGCAACCTTCCCTTTTTGTCCGACTTTGTTCAGCTAGCAAATTCAACCTTGAGGGTGTATAGTGCCACAGAGCCCTGATAAATCATAGTAGAAGAGAACTGCACCATATAGCCAATTATGTTCACTCAAGGCTGGGAAGGGACTGTGAGAATTGACACACATGTTCACTGCTAGCAAAGATGCCCGGGCATAGTTTGTTTTGTTTAGAGGGCTCAGGAGACTCAGGGCACTCGGGTGGAGACGCAACAGAATAGGGTTGATGTTGTGTTCCACTTGGGCGGCTACTTCAGGAACAGAAAACAGTCAACACCACCATAAACAGGCTACTTGTTAGTTCTCAACTGTTTACTTAGTGCTACAAATAGTGCTAGAAGGTCTTAAAAGTGAAGTGTAATTTCTGCACCGCAAGTACTACCAAATGGAAATGCAAAAATTCATGTATAGATGACAACGTTGTCAAAACAAACCCCATTCACATGGATCCATGAAACCAATTAAAAACTCTGCACTATTTATGCCAGGCCAGTAGTTGGCGATGTAACTTTGTAAGACTATATATATTATAGACTGAATACGTAATAAGCATGCACATGATGTCACCGTTTTCACAAATTTGTGTTTTTGTAGTTTACACGGAGACGATAACAGTATCGTTTTCCCGTTTTCAAAAGTTTGCGATTTCTTAGGCGCCCAAAACACCACTGTCATGTAAATTAACTGCACATAACAAGCATTCCGTTTTTAGTTGAAAACTGTTGTGTAATATTTATACTTGTAATAATTTAAAATTATTATAAACTAATAAGAACTATATGTTTAGGATTTCAGTGTTGTTATTGTTAACTAAAACTAAACCATGGCAACTAACTAAAATAAAATGAGTTGAAGTAACAAGAATACTAAAACTAAAATTAAAATAAATTAAAATATAAGCATTAAAACTAATAATAAAAATGACAAAAATCTCAAAATTACTAAAACAAAAATTAAAATTAAACCTGAAAATATAAAAATAAAGATAATTTAAAATATTATTAAATATAAATAATACTAAAACTATATGGGCAATTGATTTGGCAGTGTGAAGAATTCTTTCTGTTTTTAAAACAAAGTGAAGAATAAAGCTGTCATTCTTTTGCAGTATTATTTCTACTGCTTGGTTATGTTACAGATATGAAAGTGTAGTAAATTAGAAACATTTTGAAATGAAATGACCTGGTGAACCTTGTCTTTTAGATGAAGAGATTACATTATCGCAGGGAAGTATAAAAGAGAGCAAACTAAGATCTAAATTTGGCACAGGAACAACGTTGAAAACAAAGAAGATTCAGAGAGAGGGAAAAGGTACGGAGCATCTGGGTGAACCCAGGAGAGCTCATGCATATTTCATTATTAAGAAAAACAGTCACATCCTCTAAGAAGTTAAGAATAAATCACACATCTGAAAAAAAGCTTTAGATGCATATCCAGCATTTAATAATAATGAATATGGAAAGAGCTTCAGACTGAAACGGATACAGACGTCACTGTAGCGACTTCTGAGTTCACAGTTTTACATCGGAGTCACTACTTCAATATTTTCAAATAGCCTAAGGAGCTGACAAAGTTTTCAACTAAAAACTTTCATTTACATGACAATGCCATTTTGGGGGCCTGAAAACGCAAACCTTTGAAAACTGGATTCAAAGTGCAAGTTTTTGACAATGATAGCATCATTGCCTCCGTGTAAACTACACAAACGCAAATTTGTGAAAACATAAATGTGGTTAGCAAAGCATTAAACACTACTAAATCCCCTACTTAACATTAATCTTGCACAAAAAAACATTATATAATGCTTAATTTTAGCATTTATTCTGCCTTTCGAGTGTCATGGCAAAGCATGCTGGGAAATAGAAATCCCAGCCCAGTTTCAGGTAAATTTAAGTTTGTCTAAATTAAAAAAAAAAAAAAAGTTCATAAAACTCAAAACAAATGAAACAATTCAGATCACTTAAAATGTGTCGGTTTCGTGAACTCAAAAGAAAAATAGAGTTCTAAATACTCATAAAAGTTAATTTGATTGAATTAATTTGTTTAATTAGTTTGCACTACTAAAACCAATTAATTATTTAGGGTGTTAGGGTTTACAGTGTGGAAAAAGTTTAAACCACAATATGTATTATTATATTTATACTATAAAAGTAGAATTATTGGCCCATCATTGCATTATAAAGATATTTTTAAGGCACCAGACTCTGACCAGAGTGAGGTTTTGACGATTTAGAATAAAATACACAATGAATTTTCTTTGCAATAGTGTGTTGTTTTCTCTAAGGTAAACTTTCTCTATTTCTTCAGTTTTGGCTTCAAGAAACCCTTCAGCTTGTGGCTACTGGGTCAAAAACTGTTAAGCTGCGACTGAGCTCATCAAAAATTAAACATGAAAAATCTATACTTTATGTTTTTTCCACAAAGTCTGACAAAGATAGAAACAATGAGAACTCAAGGCCACAAACTGTGAAGTTCATTGTCCCATTGTCAACACTAATGACAAATACAGCTTTACAGTGTAATCGCACACAAACGCACCAACACACACACATACGTCAAACAAAATCCATGTAGCCTATCACAATACTGTCAGCCGTCTTAGGGTTACCGTACAGCTAATTCTCCAGCCCTTATCAGTCTCAGTTTAGCTTCCCATGTCCTGTGCTGTCAAACACAGCCGCTGTTTTTAAAGTTTAATCCCGTCGTCAGCGTTTGCTCTGTGAGTCAGCAAGAACGCCAGACAGCAGTAATTAACGCCCAGATGTGCGGCCATCCTCGCTGATTAGCGATTTAATACACCACCCACCTGAGTAAGCGGTCAATTGTGAAGTAAACATACAAAGGCAAACAACATCTAAATATAAACATACAAACATTAGCACAGTAAACAATAGCTAAGTCCCAGTTTGAGCTAATTAATCATTATCTCTTAGCAAATGCTGTAACTTTTTGTCCATGATGAGAAATCACAATTATATTGGCTGTGCTATTGTTCAAAAGTTTGGGGTCGGTCAAATTTGTTCATGTTTTTGAAAGAAGTCTCTTATGCTCACTAAAGCTGCATTTATTTGAGCATACAGTAAAAACAGTAAAATCATAAAATTACAATTTATAACTGTTTTGTATTTTAATATATTGTAATTTACTATTCAGCATCATTATTATTATTCCAGTGGGTGTCACATGATCCTTCAGAAATCATTAATATCTGCTCAAGAAACATTTCTCATCATCATCATTGTTATCGTATCATCATAGAAATCTTTTGTAACATTATAAATGGTACTGTCACTGTTGATCAAATGAATGCGTCCCTGCTGAATAAAAGTCATTTCTTTTAAAAAAAAGTCTCACTGACCCCAAACTTTGGGTCACATAGCCTACTACAATAACAGAATGATCAATCTTTTTGGTCATGGCCAGATAGTAAAACTCTCATTCATTAATATTTGTTCATAACTTCAGAGTTCATTGAGCTGTAAGAATCCCAAAATCTGACCTCCGTAAGACTCTGGGCACAGGAAGCTTCTCAACAGGCCGGGGTAGCTATTTATACCACCACATGCTAATTAGCTGGCGTGCTAGAGAGGACAGCCGGAGAGCAACCAAACCAAAGAAACTCTCTGCCAGACTGAAACCCTGATTCAAACAAACAAATCTCTGTAAAAAAATACCAGCAAATACATCAAATTCTCTGAATTTCATCCTTGGCGGCAGAAAGTTGGATCTCCTCAGGCTTTCTAAATGCGCTGAGAAAATACATTGAAACATGTTGAGTACTCACATCTTCATATTGCATGTCCTTAATTAGGCAGTATAATAATCCCTTTAAGACAAGCAAGTTCACTTGGCGGCCATTTTGGAAACACCTGCAAGCTGCTGTTTACTATATAGGTAAAAGGCATACAAACTTCTGAATAGGAAAAGACTGATGGTTTTCAACATGGTTTTCAAGATAAAGCTTAAATAATACATTATATATATAAGGTACTTGAGGCACTTATTCATGATACAGCACTAGCCTTGAGTACCTTATTGCTTTTATAAAACGGTTACCACACTATATAAATATTAAAGCCAAAAATATGTATCAGTGCAACTTTCATGTAGTAAACTTCCACTAAAAGCCTTCCTTCCGCCTGAAAAAACAGTCCCTAACCATGAACAGCAACAGAAGTTACATTATTACGCCATTAGATGGCGTAATAATGTAACTGAGTGTGTCAGTCAGTAGCAAAGACTTTTACATTGAAATGACTGAATTGTTGTGAACACGGAGCAAGACGCAACTGACAAATGCTTTGACTAGTGCTGTCAGTCACGAGAAAACCCCTTAACTGTTAAAAGGACAAGATATTGCAGTGGACATTCAAACAGATTTTTTATTATGAACATAGGACTGACCTAAAGGAAAATACTAAATCTGAATGCAGGTAATACACTCGGTCACTCGATATCTCTCTCACGATACTCTTCTATGTAATACAGTAAGCTTCAATGAATGAAGGGTGTTGTGTAGTGATACACAGAACCATTGGGTGAAGCGGTCATAGCCGTGTTTTATCATGAATATCGTGAAGGACAGGAACTAACCGTTTTATATATATATATATGATTTTTGATATATATATATATATATATATATATATATATATATATATATATATATATATATATATAAGCTGTTTTTCTATTTTCTATAATTACACTTTTTTTTTGCTCAGTTATGCAGATGATTTTACAATTTTTTATTAAAATAGTCTTAATACAATATATAACTATGAGCTTAAGTATATGTTGTAACATTTACAAACAACAAAACTTAATATACTCAATAAATGTCAGGAAACAAACCTGCACAGAGTTGATATTAAACTCTTCTTTTTGTTCCATCTTGTTCTGTTTTACACCCATCCTAACAAACTTGTACAGTATGTTTATAAAAAAAATGGGACAAAAAGAGTGTCTGATGTCTCGGAGCGATGTCTAACAGAAGAAATGACAGGCCCAGTGTGAGCGTCAGGAAGAGAAATCTAACGTATATTCGCGGTAGCCTGCGGTGTCTTGTCAAGTGGAATGGAAGCGTACATTGGATACGGCATGCTCAGGAAACATTTGGGCCAGGCGGCTCCAGGATTTCATTTTGAAGGCCGACGGATTTGATTCCACATTCCACCCTCTCTGACAGCCGGCACCATGGGGCCTAGATGCTTTAATCTGTGGATAAGCAAGAAGAAGGTGGGATTTTACCTGCTCACACACACACACTAAGGCAATACAAGCATGCGCTGTACCTCAGGCCAATCTCTCTCATGCAGCCTAGGCCTCTGAAGTCACCACCAAACAGATGCTCCTGGCAAAGCAGCCTTTCAACAGGTCTTTAGGGAAAAAACAGTCAAATATGAAGGGTTTGCATACCTAGAAATGCATTCTAAAGGGTATATGCATTCAAAAATGGAGGCAAGGACTTTCTCTGTTCAAACGGTGGAAGTAGTTTGCACTTTCAGGTGTTTAGTGCTATGTGTGCTGCATTAGCAAAACACAGAATGGAAAAGTAACTAAGAGCTGTAGTTTTGAGTTTTGAGTGTTTGGCATGATATGGATATGAGAATAGCTGTGTTTCCACTGTCGGGCCTAAAGGCTGATTTATACTTCTGCGTCGGACCTACGCCGGAGCCTCTGGACCCGTGGGAAGGGTTCTAGCAAACCAATCATAGCGCTTGCGGTCCGCGTAGAATTGACGCGTTGTTACATTTTTTAAGAGGTACACGTCAGACTATGGTGTAGGCTGTGTGTAGCACGCGTAGCCTACAACGTAGCTACGGCATACACTCGACACAGAAGTATAAATCAGCCTTAAGGCGGGCATGCTAGTGCGTGCCAGGGCCAATCGCGTTTCCACTGTCACTTCCGAGGCTTGATCATGCCTCGTCGGGGCTTCCTCGGGGCCAACGACCAGGGTTTTTCGGCCCGCCGAATACATTGTTCCAAAGCGGGCCAGCTCGGGCTTGAGGAAGTGGTTACAAACAAAGGTGGACTCTGGAGACGGCAGCACCGCGGATGATTTCATGTAGGTTACCAGCTAACATCAGCATTAAAGACTTAAAATCCATTTAGCCCAAAACTTACTTTCAGACAGTAGCGAGTGGTTGAAATAACTTCTGTTTGTGATCCGAAGGTTGTGATCCGACTGCTTGAAGAAATCAGACAAATCATATACGTAGGCTATCACAATTGTCATCGTTTATTTATTTTATCTGTCAGTGCATTTCGTCTCTTACCGGACTGTCTGATATCCATATTTAGCATATTTCATAATATAAAGAAACCCTGGTTTAAAAGCAAATAACGGTAAATACCACTTTATTTTTTGTGACTAATGTTTAATATGGACACAAATTAATTAATTATGATTAATTTATCACTTATTATTGTAAAACTGTGGTAAAACATAGACGCTTGGGTTTTTAAATCTTTAAGTAAACAACAAAATGGCAACAAACGGCCACTTTTATCATGTTCGCTTTACGATCTCGCTAGTTTCCAGTGATTTCTTTCTGATTATTTTTCTGATAAAACTTCCATTTGTTGGTGAAATGATGGGTTTGTTTGACGTTGTTCCAGAGAGGCGTGTTACGGGTGGGTTTTAGTGAAGCCCTGCGGAGCTTCTGGCCCGATGGTGGAAATGAAGTGTGACTTTGAGCTCGGTGCTACAGGTCCGAGGCTATTAGCCTAGCATGGCCCGCTGAAAGCCCTGGCTCGCACTGGCCCGACAGTGGAAAAGCGGCTAATGTTGATGTTTGGTCTTGGCGGAATAGACTGCTGCTGTTATTGCTGCTGCTGCTGCAGAGCAAGTACTTGTCTTGCTACTGCCAATACACGCACTGCTGTGAACAAGACATGCTGCTTCTGTACAATATAACATACATAAATTACCCGTAGCAGATCTATACAGGTGGAGCTGGGGAAGGTGGAGGGTTTCTGAAAGCACGCTGCAACTGCTACAGCAAAAGCTGACCAAGTATTTGAAGGTTGAGCAGCGAGCTCATTGGCTACTGATACAACAGGAACCAATCAGCTGTACCCTATAGAGAATGTTGTGATTGCAAGCAGACTGAGTTAAGGACCTATCAGCCTGTGCCATCTAGAGTTTTGTGATAGAACTTTGAATTATTTGGACATTCATCTAACATTTAAAAAAAAAAAAATAATGTCCTACTTCCTACTAATCTTCAAAGAACATTCAAAAGTAAATCTCATTAAACAAGAATAAAAAGTGGATGTGAATCCCAGTTTATGAAATGTATGTGTAAAAACAACTGTTGACAATATACAAATAAATAGCCGTGTCCAATATTAAATACTTCCCTACTATATAGTATGTGAAAAACAGAACGCCAAAAGAGTAGTATGTCCGAATACATAGTATTCGAAAAACAGTAGGCGAAAAGTCCCTAGATGACCCACTACTTTCAATGAGATCCTAAAATGTGCATTTGGACACAGGCCATGGCAGAGGATTTATGAATGTCAGTGAAGCGACGCAATTGACGCTGGTATGGTCATGTGACAGTAATTTTGGCTAATCAATCAATTTTATAGGAAGTTTGTATTTATTCAAAAAAGGAAGATTCTGTACATTGTTAGACAAGCTTTTCTGTTCAGTGCTAGTTTTCTCCTGCCTCCATGTAGAGCGCTAAGCTCATCACGGAAAGCCAGTGGACTTTGCTGCCTTCCATTTCCATCACGCTTTATCCCTTTCTCTCTTTCACTCCCCACACATAAACATGCTGCAGATTGAGTTGAGGAACCATATCAAGGTCACACTCTTATCTTCGGGCCACATGACCCACCCCGGACCCTCAGGGCGGCTTGTGTCCCTCTGTGACCCATAATCATGCACTGGGCTGAGCCTTTGAGTCATGATCCCCCTCTCATTTCACGTATCCCTGAGCTGAAGCAAGCATGCATCCAAAGCACTGCTGGTACACAACGCTTTATGCCTTTTTATACCAGAACTTGTGGTTTTTTAGTGGCTTGGAATTGAAAACAGGAAAGGAAATGACATGAGTTCTTCCTAAAAGTGATATGGAAAAGGAGAATACACTGAAAACACTTTGTGTGACAAACAGACCAATTTAGAGGTGTTATAGTTATATAATTACAAGTCATTATTTACTAATAAACATCCACTCCAGAGAGATATTAACCAGAGATATTATTGAGTCACTTACTGAGTTGAACTGAACAGTCAAATTTGTGAATAAATCATTCAAACCGGTTTAATCAGTGTTTTTATTGTTAAATAAAACTTACAGTAACTAAAATAAAGCTGTAATAAAATAAAATAAATTTCAGATGAAAAACATCAAAGTACTAAAAGTACATAACAAAATGACTAAAACTTTTAAATTAAAACTGAAAACATACTAATGAAATCTCATTCAAAATATATAAATGCTATAAATAAATACTATATTAGTACATAAATAATACTAAAATAACACTGTTATGAACTTGATCAAATGGTTCTTTTAAAAACATTTGACTCAAAAGATTCAAAAGTCATCGCTAATTCTTTCAAGAATATACCAAGAAGATTTTCAGTATTTAACATTTTAACAACAGTTTGTTCATCTTGTATGAACCAATTTTTACGATACTTTTACGAATTGTTGGTTTAACTTAAAAAAGTAAGTTACCTGGTTGCCTTAAAATTTTCATTCAAATTAAAAATTTGATTAATACAATGAAGGTGATTGGTTTAATCAACAGAAACTCAAAATATTATGTTATCTAAACCACATTAATTAATTTGATTTGATAAATCATGAAAATATGATTTTTTTTTTTTTTTTTTTTTTCCTCCAGGATATTCTTCAGAAATTGACCATTTGTGTTCTGGAGAAGAAATAAAATCATACACGTTTGGAACCACATGAAGGTAAGTAAATGATGCCAGAGTTTAATTCTTAAGTTTGAACTTCCCCTTTAACTAAGCTGTGGCGCGTTTTCCGACTATGGTTGCAAGTTCTGTCATTACCAACACAATTTAACGGAACTTGCGACCATAGTTGGGTAACAATGCTTTTGGAAAACGCACCCCTGAATGTCACCCCTAAAGACCACAAAAAATGGGTCCTTACAAGGAAACCGTCTCTTGAAGAAAAGAAAGTTGAAAGTTAAAGTTAGTTTTAGACCAAACATGAGACTCAATGACTAAGGGCAGCATAAAAAGGCAAATGTTTGACCAGTAGGTTACTGGAAAGTGAATTTATCAAAAGTAGCACAAAGTGCAGTGACCTGAGAGATATTTTTGCTATTTGACTGCATTTTCAATTATCAATCCTCTCAGTGCTGTTCCATTCCTCAGAATTCCACAGATTGTCCTCTGAAATCAATGCTGGAAATACATAAAAATGTCTGTCAGGGTCTGGTGGTGAGTAAATCACCACACACACAAAAAACATACACCCTGACTAACCATCTCTTTAGTGCCTAGCCTAGCGCGTAAAGAAACCGATTTGAGAAAGTGTTCAGACTATCTCCTTTCATTTGCCCCCCCTTTTTCAGACACGGCAGACATATATTAACTTCCAAATTGAGTTCGGAAACAGCTTAGGCATTATAATGCTTCACAAAAGGGGTCTTTTCAGGCATTCACACGGATAGAATCTTGGGGGCTCTGCTTATTTCAATTTCATTCAAGAACTGAACTCTTCATGGACAATTTATGTATCCGTGCTCTATTTTTTATTCTCCCCCAGATCTTCGGACTGGAGCTGTATGCTTTCCGCAGGGTGGAGGCCGCCGAGACAAGCGTTAGACAGTCTGCTCGCTGTTTGGGGAATAAGGCGGCAATATCCAGTCGAAATGTCAGCAACAGGCAACAATATAATACTCCCACATATCAACTTCAATCCCTGCGGGCATTGTAAAAGGGAAGCGACATTTACGAAACAATGCCAGCAAATACCATGCGACCAAAGATGGAAAGCAACTCAGAAAGCACCTCGTTTTAGTGTCATCGGGAAAATTGGTGCATATGCTAACAAGGGTGATTTAATTTTTTAAATTCCATGATGTCTTAGTTGAAAAGAGCCCTGTTCTTCCCTGTCTGTTGCGTGGTCCGTGGGGATTGGCTGTTTTTGTGCTCCTGTCTGGTCATAATGAGGCCCACAAAGGCATTGTGAAGACAGACGAATATTTTCCTTGACGTTGATGAATAGCTAGCATGAAACCATGGATAGCGCCATAAACTGCAGAGAACACTAACATGCTACCAAAAAGAAATAGTGAGCCTTATAATTACCTATTTATATCAAACATTTCTCATAAAATTTTTTGCAAAAAAATAAAATAAATAAATAAATAAAATAAATAATGTAATAAATATTATAAATGTATTTTTATATATTTCCTATTTCACATTATACACAGTATTTACGCTGAAAATATAAAGCTTTTTTTATTACATTTCCAGCATAAATAAATATTATGTGTAAATATTAAGATATTAAATATGTCAAATAATAATAATAATTAAAAAAAAAATAATATAATTTAAACAACCTTGTGTTGATGCATTTTTTGGTGAATTAAAATGCTACAAATGAAAAAAAAACAAAAAACTCATATAATCATTTTTATTTTATTTAGAGCTTGATAGGAAACCCAAATATATGATTATCCATAACAGATGACAAGTCACTTCAAACTTTCACATTATTATACACGTTGTAATATTGACTTGAGTGAAAGTTACATTAATACGCCATGAGATGGCGGCAAAGACTGTCTTTATGAGTGAGTCAGTCAATCGCAAAGACTTTTATTTTGAAATGGACTCGTACTTCAAACAACAGCTTACGAGACGCAATTGACAAATGCATTAACTAGCGCTGTCATGGGAATGTCTTAAATGTTAAAAGGACAAAGATATTGCTTTCCTCAGCGGACATTCAAACTGATTTTGTGATTATGATTGACCTGAAGAATATCAGCTAGATACAGGTAATACACTCGCTTTTAGTCAATACATATTACAATGTGTTTCAATGAAGCAACTCAACGTTCCTTCGTTACTAGTTCTAAATTGATGTTTCAGAATTAGTAATGGAGGCTTGAGCTCATCTGTTGAACTGTCAACTTGAGATTTGAATCTGTGGCGGAAGGAAATAGTTCCTCATAAAAGAGTTGCACAATATGTAATTAATGTCTATGGCTGAATTACAGCCGTATCGCATCGTATGTCGTATATATATATACACACTACCAGTCAAAAGTTTGGAAACAGTAAGATTTTTAATGTTTTTAAAAGAAGTTTCATCTGCTCACCAAGGCTGCATTTATTTAATTAAAAATACAGTAAAAACAGTAATATTGTAAAATATTATTACAATTTAAAATAACTGTTTTCTGTTTGTATGCTGATTTGCTGCTCAAGAAACATTTATGATTATTATCAATGTTAAAAACAGTTGTGTACTTTTTTTTTCAGGATTCCTTGATGAATAGAAAGTTCAGAAGAACAGCATTTATCTGAAATACAAAGCTTTTTTAACATTATACACTACCGTTCAAAAGTTTGGGGTCAGTAAGAATTTGTATTTTTTTGAAAAGAAATGAAAGAAATTAATACTTTTATTTAGCTAAGATGATTAAATCGATCAAAAGTGACAGTAAAGACATTTATAATGTTACAAAAGATTATATTTTAAATAAATGCTGTTCTTTTGAACTTTCTATTCATCAAGGAATCCTGAAAAAAAAAAAGAAGAACACAACTGTTTTCAACATTGATAATCATAAATGTTTCTTGAGCAGCAAATTAGCATATTAGAATGATTTCTGAAGGATCATGTGACACTGAAGACTGGAGTAATGATGCTGAAAATTCAGCTTTGCATCACAGAAATAAATTACTTTATAAAATATATTCAAACAGAAAACAGTTATTTTAAATTGTAATAATATTTCACAATATTACTGTTTTTACTGTATTTTTAATTAAATAATAAATGCATCCTTGGTGAGCAGACGAAACTTCTTTTAAAAACATTTTTGACTGGTAGAGTGTATATATATATATATATATATATATATATGACATTTTGCATTTCGCATTTGACCTGTGATGATTCACGCGCACATAAGAACCTGTGATGTGGCAAGCATTTCTGGATGAAATCGTATCCACCTACTTTTGACAGCCACCTTAGAAAGATGCACCGTCACAACTGATGCAGAGGGGCCGCTATGATGGGAATAGCCTACATGAACGTGTGTGCATGAGTGTGTGCACCCACTTCCAGACATGAGGGTGTAGGAACACACCCATTATTCTAAAGCAAAGCTGTGTGACGGCACGCGGCCTCCGAGCGGCGCGGCGTCATGATCGATGGCGGCCATTAATCACGCCAGCACCGCAGCCAGAGATTGATGTGCAGAAATTCAAATCTTCAAGCAGCGTTTTGAAAATTAAAGCAGCGAGGCAAGGCTAGGATCCTTCCCGGTGATGCTGAATGAGAGGGCTGGGAGCAATGAGCTCCCCGGAGTAAAGGAATCTCACGCAGAGGTGGGGAGAGCTTCTTTTAACCTTTGAACCACCAGCTGTCACGGAAACCTGAGTGCTGGCTTGTCAAAACGAGTAGGCTGAAGAGCGGAAGAAATGACAAAATAAAACTCCAGTCAACTTCGACCAATAAATTATTTATTTATGTATTTATTTGATTATTTGACTCACAAAATAGCGATATATGCTATTGTGCGATAGATGCTATTTACACTAAGTGTAGCCCTAAATAGCAACAAAAAGTACTATTTTCTTTACATTAAGTACAAATAGCAGTTTTTCTTTGTGTAATAGTTGTTAGGTGGTATTTATACCTAGTGCAAATAGTGGCAGATACTATTTGCACCTCACTGTATTGTAATATATTATAAAACAGTGCAATAATAACATATTCAGTGTGCATGATTATATTTATTCAAATCATAAATGGATGCTTCCTTATTGGGACATGTACCTGTACTTAAAGCCCTCCCCTAACCTTGACCATAGCACACTTTATTCCCACTATTCTGTACCCTTTATTTCCACTTTTCGAATATTTTCTTATTTTTTATTTAAAATACACTCCTCTCTGAGCTGATATGTGATGGAAAAAGGAAGAAAAATTAGTTCATTAAAAAAGCGGATTTGAACTCGGGTCTGTCGTGTCAAAAGCTAACAGGAACTGCTTATACGCCACTGATTCTGTTATCAGCTGGATTTCTTTTGTAATTTTGTCTGGTTCAATCGGACAATTGGTGGGCAGAGTTAATGTAAATAGCTTCTGCCAACAAGGTGGGCTATTTGCACTTGGGTGTAAATAGAGTGGTGCAGAGAGAAAGCATTTTTGTAGGCCAAAACCCGGAAACAAGTATTTTAGTACTTCCGATTCTATTGTCCCAGAATCAATGGGTTTTTTGTTAAATGGCTGAAATAAAGTCTGTGGTGGACACAAGCTCAAGATACCTTCACGTTTTATTGTACGACATAAAATACATCAGTATTACCCCACTTTTTAAACTGTTACGTGTCGTGAAAAAAGCAGTTGCTAACAAGTTATTCGTAACACGTAACGGTTTAAAAAAATCACGAGTGGGGTAATGTTTTATGTTGTACAATAAAACATGAAACATGACGTCAAAACGTCAAATGCTCAGTCCAATTTAATAGCCTCGTTGTGCTTATAATAGTGCTCTTACAAACTATTCTAACTCAAACTTTAAGGGAAAATGTCTTTTAGATCAAAACTGAAAGAGCTGAAGTCGTGGGATCGTGGTGTAGTTCGTTTATAGCATACCTTTAGCTTTTTACTTCTTGCAATTGTATTTAGGCTTCAAAATCAAGTTGTTCATTTGTGAAAAATATCTTGATGAACAAAACATGTAAGTATCATAAACTTTTGCTGATCACAGAGTTTATTTTTTGTGATAATCTAAAAGCCTATGGAAAAATCCTATTGGGTTTTTGTCAAGGAACCAGTGTGATGCTAACTTCCAGGTTGGCCTACAAATTTACATCATCCCTGCACCACTCTATAGACACTCCAAATTTGGCAATTAGTAACTTAAACGTATACTCTGTCTAGCCTTCTTATTTCCATAATCTCATTTATTTTCAAGTGAAACAGGAAAATTGTTCAGTGATGAGACTTTATCCATCTGGAACTGCTTCGATCTTGAAAAGCGAACCATACTTATTAGAATGAAGCCAGGTTATTTGAGTAGAGGGTTTCTTATGAATTGTGCATGGTTAGACCATGAATTTGTTTTAAGTTTAGATTTTATGTTGAGTTTATGTAATCCCAGTACAAAAAAGGCACAGAAACTCTAATTCTTCCACTGTTCAGTCATGCATCTCCACAGCTTGTCACTTCCTATAAGGACCAACTGTGAGTTCTGACCTTTTACTGGGACAAACAATAACACATTAGATAGATCTTGCACTGACCATACACCTCACTAAAATGGCCATGGTTTATTTAAAGGTTTATGTTATTTAAAATTTTATTTTATTTTAACTGTATTTTTAAATGCAGCCTTGGTGAGCATAAAAGAATTACTGACCTTAAACATTTAAATAGTTGTGTATATGATTTTTTTTTCTTGTTCAATATTTTTAAACAATATTTTTATGCGTATTAGCATAGCGTATCATGTCGTTAGCTTAGCGATTCGAGCCATTTTCCACAAGGGTGTTGCGCAAAAGATCTGACACATGAATCCACATCTTGTCTTGCAAAGGTTTACTTTTTTTTTTTGTCAAGTTACAGTAGAAGAAAAAATCTAACTCAAAAATTTACTTTACAAAAACATGAATTCTAGCCTTTTTCCACAGTGAAAAGACTGCCTAGCACCAACCCTTCCTCCTTCCGTATTCTTCTTCAAACAATTTTTACGCATACATTACACGTATAAAACTAGTCAGAAGTTACGTGATACAATACAAATAACACAAAATATACATTTATTGAAAAACATAAATCAGTCTTAATATAATGATAAATATTACAAAATTCTTAATGTCGTTATGGCTCTAACAATGCTGATGCCGAACTCTACTAAAATCACCTTGGTGCCATTTCAATCAGGATGCTGCCTATGTAGGCAGTAGGCATCAATTCAGCTCACATAGTTACATAGGCTGCATCCAAAAGGTTAAAAATGCTGCCTTCGGAGGATGAATTCCAAGGTAGGAAGGCATCAAGGCACATCCGAGTCCAATGTTAGCTTCACTTCCTATCTCCTGAGATACTTTCATCTGATTTTAAAGGCAGCATAGATGTATCCTTCGCTAAAAGATAAAGATTGTGTCTGAAAGTTGCGTTTGGTGGTCAGTTTATGTGTAAGTGTATGTTTTTGACCAACATTTTCCACTTCTGAGAAACTACTATTGTAGTAATTAAATATTTGCTAAGTAATCACCAAAGCTCGCTCTATTTTGCTGAAGATCATTAAACCATTATGCTGTCTCAGATGTCTGTACAAAATCAGTTTTGTGAGGTACCTTTTGTGTGCAAAGTCATTGCATGATAAGGCAGCGAGGCAACAAGTCAGCTGTCTAGGTTTTCGGATGCAGCCCTTGTTTCCTGATTTAGCATCAGAGATGGGTTAACAGCAAGACAACACGGATGCATTTCTGCAGGCTCAATAATTCAGACTCCTACTTTTCCTGTCACAGAGACATTTACAGTTATTTTACGCCACCAGTTTGGCAGGAGGCGCTGGTTCAAAACCTTGCCATCGAGAGGAATGTTTTACAGTGGGACATAAAGCAGAGAAGCAGATGGGAGGTGTTTGACATCATTGCTAATAAACCTTTGAATCAAAGAAAATAGAAATGTAACCAGAAAGGGAGTGAATGCTTCTGAAAGATTTAGCTCCAAAATGCATGCATGACAAAGAAAAACTAAACTTTACACATTCTTTTGATCTCCGTTCTTCAAATACGTGTTAGGTGCGAAACGCTAAACTCATCAGAGGTGATGATATCGCTCATTCCGCCGAGGGCCCAAGGCATTGATTCCAGTCCTGCCTTTCCATAAAGTGCCTAGTTCCAGATGGC